>JAPPVO010003438.1:0-33635 GCA_030407325.1 Camellia japonica | reverse complement strand
GCTTACACCTCTCTATTCTTTATTCTCCATTTTTTCATCCCTCCCCAGGGTGGTTGATGGATGAATAGGAAGTTGCGGGTTCGTGCCCAACACCGTTAGCTCACGGCTATTTCTTCCGGTGGATAGAGTGCCCTTCTGGCAGTATGTTGACGGCGGGAAAAAGACAGAAGACCTGACTCGAATGCGCCCCTAGTTCGTCACTTTGACCATTTTTTTGTTTTCTAAAACAGTTTTGACCAAAATGCGAGTCGGATTAACATACTTGTTCGATTTTTCGATTCAAAATCATGCAAGTCAGGCTGTGAGCACTGAAAATTTTCCTTTTTGGGTCCAAGAAGATGGTCCGGTTTTTGGAAAATGAAATAGTTTTCGAGAAAATAGTCAACCTCAGTAAAAATTTTCAAAAACTATTTTTTTGCAAACAATCAATGCCGACGAGCACGGAACTTACCCTCGAGACACGCAACCTCGGATCGGAGGCAATGGAAAATTGCCCCTTGCTAAAAAAGGGGTACATGGCAACGGAAAGTTGCCCCTAGTTTGGATGGTAACTCGTGGCAACGGAAAGTTGCCCCTTGTCTGGATGGTGCCGCAGCATGCTGCAAACTGCTTTATCAATGACAACTGAACTCTGAAGACGACGGTCTGAATCGATATATGGACACAGTCACTGTAAGAGCAATGGTGGCTGGACTTCAGGATGAAGTTGCCTACGTATCCCAAACATGGGAATCAAGCCTTACGTAGTTCGGGTTGTTACAACCGGATTGTCGGATGCGAGGAAGCAAGGATGATCAAAACCATTACATGGACTGGGGCGCTGTGAAAGCGTTGGGGGCTGGACTTCAAGATGAAGTTGCCTACGTATCCCAGACATGGGAATCAAGCCTTACGTAGTTCGGGTTAAGGTACACTCGGGTATTTTAACCTTCACTTTCAGGCTCTAACTTTTGCCAAGGCGCCCGATGCGGGTTTTCGACCTTGCGAGCTTCTTTTCATTTCATTTTTTTTTCATTTTTTTTCTCTTTTTTTTTTCATTTTTCCTTTTTTCATTCATTTCTTTTCTTTTTGCATTTTTTTCTTTCTTTTTTCTCTTTTTTTTATTATTTTGCCTTGCTCTAACTTTTGCCTGGGTCGCCCTTTCGGGTTTTCGGCCCAGCAAGCCTCTCAAAGGGTAAAAGTGTAACAAGCCCATGCCAAATGGTTTTGAAATTGAAGCCTCTCTGTATCCAGGAGAATGGCTGTTGTACTAATTTGCAGAAGAATCCATCACGGTTACTTCACGAGCTTCTTCCGGTGCGATCTGATCTTCTTGATCTGAATTTGGTACCTCTTGCTCGAGGGTTGCTTCAAATCGGGCCTCAAGGCCTTTCATGGCAGTTAACTGTTGAACATTTTGAATGGATTCCAGGTTCGAAACAGATAGGTTGAATCTTGAGGCTGAGAGTCGATCCTAGACTGCACAATCTCAAGGAGCAATTCCACACAAGTCTTCACACCGGACCGCGAAAACATTTATTTTTGAAAGTTTTTAAGAAAGCGACAAATCGCTCGCCAGAAGATAGTGTGAAACCAGTCTGGATCAAGCCAGGATCCTTCTCAGTACTCACGCTGACAGGCATGATTTCATTCATGAAAGGCTTAGCATGCCTATCTTTTCTCAAAATGATCAAAATTTTGCAAAACCCGAGGAATTCCTTCCTCTTCGTTTTTGTCACCGTAGTGTCAAAAAGGGTTTTTGAAAAGCTTAGGTCATTATAACGATGTTCAAGGCACAAGAGAGTAGGTAGAATGTACTGCCGTTCCATTCGCCTCCTCTAGCACAACTAACTCACACTAAAAGCAAGCATGAAAATGAGATAGCCACAGCTGTTTCATTCAGATTTGTTGGTATAACTGGCCCCTCGGCAGAGACAGACTCAAAAACCGAAAAAACGGGTAATTACAAGACGAAGCAGTGTCCGAGGCAACAACCCCGGAATCACCTGGTATTCCATACAAAGAGGACTGACTCGCTACAACAAGACAGACCCTTAAGCAAAAAAGACTGACTCAAGACAAAGAGACAGACTCAAAACGAAAGATCTGACTCGATACCCAAGCCAGAACTTACAAAGCTAGTGTTCACAAATGCGTGCCAGACGCCACATCCAAATATACCAAATGCCGCCCGCAGGGTGGTTCACTTTCTGATTACATACTCGCAGTATCCGTATCCTCAAAATCCAATAACTGGGTGGTAACGGACTTGGCTGAGGTGGGCGGGAGGATGAACCTCGTTGTCAATCAAATCCTGCACCTCATGACGGAGGCGGAAGCAATTGTCGGTAGGATGGCCTGTCTGCTGGTGGTACGCACAGTACTGAGCAGGATCATGTGTAGCAGGGAGATTCTTCGGGAGGGGTCCGAGGCTCCAGGGGCTTGAGTGCCCTCTCTCGCGCGAGGATTTGAAGTGCCTTGGAAATGGCATGTAAGAGCATGAAAGACCCTGCGCCCTCGGGGCAGGTACTTCGAAGTCTGAGCATTCTTGCTAGACGCACTAGCGAACGGGTCGGCAGGTGCCGCCTTAGATTTCTGATCCTTCCCGGGTATAGGGTTGGGAACGAGAGGAGCTGTTCTGGCATGGCGGGGCCTATCCCGACTTTCTGACTGACTTGAACTACCCTCAGGTGGAGTGGGGAAAGCATCCTCTACAGCTTTTGTCACAACTACAGATATCTGTTACTTGTTCATCCCCGCGGCTTTCAAAGCCTCGACGGCCCACAGCAGTTGTTCGATAGGGTCGGCATCTGCCTTCATTTTGCCTTTGTCTCTGGCCTCAGCCTGATCTAGGATTTGGGTTGGTACGTCGTTGCCATAGCTGGAGGCTATCTCCAGTTGGTTGAGTTCAATCACGATCCGTCTCAACAGCGGGGCTCTCCTGGGTTACAAAGCCTCCGGCATATGGTGCGGCTGGCGGTGAAGCTGACATTCCGTAGGCGAGATCTACCACGGATCTCTGGAGATCACCTATCATCCCCATTAGTTCAAATGTAGTAGGCTCGCGAGCCTGCTATAGCTGGGGGGTCCAGACCGGGCGCGCAGCAGGCGATCTGGGTGGATGCGGCATGTCAATATTGGTTTCACTTTGTGGAGTGATTTCTTGACCCAACGCGGCTGTCATAACCACGATCTCTTCTGAATTCTGCGTCATCATAGGTCTTGCCTCGGCAAGGGGGAACACTGACTATTCCGGAACTTTCTGAACTGAAAGGAAAAACAAGCAGCATTTCAGCCCAAAGGATCAAACACAGGTCAGCGAAACTGACCGAAACTACTCACACTACTGATCATGTCCCAGAAACTACTGTCCCACAAAACACTGAATCGGATATCCGCAGACATAACTGATTCTCACAAATACTGATACTGGTGCCCTCAGGCCTGATACTCAAACTTGCAAACTGATATGTGCGTTCCTGTAGAGATACACGCTAAAAGCACATAACAAGTAAATGAGAGCCAAAAACACCCCTATGTTGGGGTAGGGTTTCCCTGTCCTATTTTGTCAGGAGCTAGGGTTTCACTATGCACGCAGCGGTTTCAAACAACCTATATCGGGTAAGCGACCTGTCCTAATTTGGAATGGTCACTATGGATTCCGAATATGCAATAGGTCGAATGGTCAAAAAGGGTGCCCCGGTAAAACGGGGTTTGTGTTCCCATACTGGCAGAGCCCGCAACCGGTCAGCCTTATGGTCATGCCTTGACAAGACAAGCCTCCGGCAAACCGCTCAGGAATAGCAGATGGCCAACACGGTGTCCTAGGCGCACCAATGCACATGCAATGCAAAGAGACACATAAATGAAATCAAAACAGGATATCACGAGTTCGAGTCAAGCTGTCTAACATCCCCCGCAGAGTCGCCAGAAACTGTAGACGCGCCCTTGGGCTTCACTCTAAGTTCGGACTCCCTTTTGTTGTCTCGGTTCTTAATCTTGAACCAAAAAGTCCAAATCGGCAAATCGTTTTGAGAAAACAGATTTTTGAAAAAGAAGTGCCAAACATGGACTGCTTTGCCAGATACAGAGTCGTCACCTAAATATTTTTTAATGGGGAAATTTAGGAAACCCTGACTCGGTGCCAAAGGCCACGTGTCCGTCATCACCAAAGTTGCCTCGGCTCGGGAGCTTGGGTACGATTGGGGAAGGTCAGCTATGAGCACCCCCTTTTGCCCGGTCCGAAGAGGCCTCTACTAACCGTGATATCCGTTTTTGAAAACGTTATGTGTTCTTATCCCAGTTATTAGCCTAGAATTACTATGTTATGCGCACACAAACAAGTATAGACTAGATTGCCTAATTTGGAAATAAGCATTGCATATCCGTTTGTTTTGAAAAACACTTTGGAATTTCTTACTCGCAAGTAGGCTAAAAATACGGATTTCAACGAGTTTTTCCAACTCAGACAATCCAACCTTCACCCACAGGCGGTCAAACAGTTATCTCACATAAGCATCTAGCCACATGGTAAGCATGCTGTCATGATAGCACTCACACGCATGCGGTATGCTAAAGCATGAAAATACTTACATTGTACTCCGTGCCAAAACAATAAACTAGTTAGCAACATGCATGGTCCTAGTTCATGTCAAATCGACTAATGCAACACATACAGGATGCAATTAGGGTAGGCTCGGCTAACCTAAACATGGCATGTGAAATGCGATCAATTGATGCACTATTCAATTTAGAATTGAAGTACAAATGCAGTTAGATGATGTACCGAGCCCGGTGCATGCAAGACAAATGTATGGATGCACGCATGCATAGTATGAGGTATGCTAATTTAAACATGCCCTAATCTACCATCATAAGCGGGTAAATAAAAGGAAAGAAAGAAGTGGGGGTTGGAAGACATGCACACACACGCACCCACACTTATTACAGATTTTCCCTCGCCCGGAGGGACCAAAAGAATAATACAAATTAATTAACTACGAGCTAATTAAATATTACAGATTACCTAATTAGTTGACAAACTAACTAAGTTAGGAAAAACAGTAAACCGCCTCGGAAGGAGAGTCTGGTGCAATGCATACTCGGATCCTGCTCGGAAGCGCACTGCCATGCATAGACTGCCTCTGTTTTCCCTGCTCTGCCCTCTGAAGACTGTCAAAGTCTCTGAATTGCTTCCCTGGACACTGGGGAATACCACCAGCTGAGTAGAATTACCACCGGCTGCTAGACATGGCCATCGGCACAAGATGCATCCATCGGCTACCAATGGATGGCCGGTCGGCACTATATGTTGCCGGTCGGCCAAAATGCCTGCAGAACCTGCAACTTACAGCAGCAGAGGACAGAACTTGCATGGCAATGCAATTCAAACCATGTATGCCCTAACCATACCCCTTATCATGTGTAAAACTCAAAGGGACATGGTCCTTGGTTTTCGAATCACACCAATCAAGCGTTTCGATGCGTGATGGCCCAAAAACCAAGTGTGCACATTTCAATTTCAAATGAATGCAATGCACACAATCACATAAAAAAAAAAAAGGGCCAACCTCTATCACACTCACTTCAAGAGGCCAAACTTGCACATTGATGCAATGCAATCCTAGGCACATTGACTAGTATGCAACCATGGCCATGCAAATAAGCATACAAGCTAACAAGCATACAAGACATGAAGATCAATTTAACCAACAAGCATACAAGATGTAATATGGATGTTCAAGCATGCAAACAAGCATGTGACTTCATTCAATCATGCAAATTCCAACATGCAACAACTTACCCATATGCTACAACACACAAGGGGCATATGCAACCAATGAAGGGATGGACTTAAACATGAATTAGGCAGCTCTAATTAGGCCCAAAGCAGTGGCCAAAATGCTCAAATATGAGGGCTAAACACACATACACACATGCACATGTTAAGACACAAATCTAAGCATTAAGCAAGTAACTTTCAAGCACACTTGAAAGGAGTATAACATGGACACTAGGCATGCAACATAAGCTCTGAAAATCATGCATAAAGAGGTGCCAAACCAACTCAAACAGGACAAACATTAGCATGGAAATAGTCCAAGTACTTGAAGCAAGCAAAGAGGCTTAAACCATGGCTAAGCCAACCAAGCCCCGTAAGGCCAAGAAGGCTTAAAATAGGTTCAAGGCATCTTTGACCATGCAAGAGGGACCCTTAGATGGCATCTAAGTGGCTCGAATTCAAAAGCATGCGCAATAGCCAAAACATGGAGCATACAACACAAGCCTTCAAAGCATTAAAGAGGTGCCTAAGGCAAGCATACAAGCACATCAAAGGGGCTGAAATGATGTTACGAATGGTGCCAAACCACTTAAACCGAAGCAAGTAATGCAAGCTACACGCTTATACACTTAAGGCCAACAAACCAAAATGCAAAGGGGCCACCCAAAGCATGCAAGATCGACCCAAATAACTATGGATAGACCTTAAACATGGTGAAATAAGCACAAAAGCTTCACAAGACCAAGCCTAAAACATGCTAGAATAAGGGCTTACAACCTAAGACATGTTAAGGCATCAAAGTGGCATTACATGGCATGTATGTTAAACTAACATGATGCACCAAACCAACACACAACAATGTTATATCATGGCATAATAAGCATAAAAAGCAGCCATGGCATGATCAACAAACACTTAAGCATGATGCTCCCTCAAGAGGCCAAAATTGGTCCTTTTCAAGGACAACAAGGAGAGGGGGTGGCCCTCTCCTTCTTGAGACTTCAAGGCACTATCCTCACCACTGAAATCCCTCAAGATTTCAGTGGTGAGGAGGCCCAAGCACCAAAGTCTCGGAGCTCACCAAAAGTGGCACAAAATGAGGCCTCTCAAGGCTTAGGAGGGGTCTAACACCTCCAAACCACAAAACACTCTAAACAAACAATTTAGAGGGCCCAAAAACAGAAATTTTTTGTATTATACACTAAGCACAAAAACAGTTCTAAGATAGGCTAACAAGCTATGCAAAAATGGGGATAAAAGGGACTAGTATCTCACCCTTGTAGACCTCTTCACAAAAGATGATCTTGTTGCCTCCTTGAGCTTCAATCCAGCCAAGAACAACAAGAACAAGCCTCAGGTCCCTCAAGAACCAAGAGAAGGTGAAAGACTATGTGTTTGTGTGCAATAGTAAGGACAACTACACCTAGAACACACACAAGAGAGATATAGAGATAGGTTATGTATGGAACTTAAACCCTAAAACCAGAGCTTCTCCCACACCTTTCTAACCAAAAATTTCTAACCCTAAAGCCAAGAGAAGAGCCCTCCTCTTATAGGCAAATAATCTTGTAAAGCTTGTTCAATAAGCTTACAAGAGGAGCATCCCTCCATACACGTGTATGGAGGGGAACAAAATACCACACAGCTGTCCTAAAATATCTGCAAAAGCAGATGAATAGTAGTCGGCTACTCAAAATTGCCATTTTGACAAAATTGATGGCCGGTCGGCCAAAAAGAGTGCCGGTCGGCCAAATATATGGCCGATGGGCACAAACAGCAGCCGGGTGGCCTCAAGCCACGGCCGGTGATGTGTGGGGAGACCTCACAAGGTATCCCCTACCCTTCCAAGGCAAAACACAAGTGTTTGGTGCAAAACCAGACCCAAAACGGTCGAGTTCGGAGATCCTGAGGCAAGGCACGTAGCCGAGACCTCCGGGAACTCCAAACGAACACAAACATGGATAATCACCGGGTGTTCAAACGGTGACGTCCAAGTCTTGAGGACGGTGAAAAATGGGGTGTCTACACATACCATGAAGAAAATTCCAAAGAAATTGAGAGGATATTCCCAATATGAAGCCATCAAATTCGCTTTACAAAATGCAGTGTATGATTCTTTCACAAAAGATGAATTTGATAAGGAATGACAAACAATAATTGCAAAGTTTAGACCCTATGACAACGAGTGGTTGAGAGTATTATATAATGAGCGAAAGATATTTTTTGGGCTGACATGTCAACTACACAATGAAGTGAGAGCATGAATGCATTTTTTGATGGATATGTAAACTCGAAGACTACTTTAAAGCAATTTGTTAAACAGTACGACAATGCATTGAGAAGTAAGGTGGAGAAGGAGACCAAAGCAGACTTCAAATCTCAAAACAAATTGTATGATTGCCTAACGGTGTATAAGTTTGAGAAGCAATTTCGTGTAGCCTACACAAATGCGAATTTTAAAGAAGTTCAAGTAGAATTGAAGCGACTACTGTATTGTCATACGACTCTTGTAAATGAGTAGGGATCAATTTGTACTTATTATGTCAAAGAGGTTGTGTTTGTAGGTAAGAAAATGAAGAAAGTTAAATTTGTTGTCTACTTTAATTCAACTGAATTTGAAATGCAATGTATGTGTCAGTGGTTTGAGTTTAGAGGAATCATGTGTGCCCTTTCACTTAGTGTGCTCATTGAGAGGTGCATATATGATGTTTCAGATAAGAACATTATGTCGAGATGGAGAAAAGATTTGCAAAGAGGGTACACATGCATTCCAACGACATACACGAAATTTGGGGCTGCTCTCAATGCAAAGGTACATGATAACTACCACAAGACATTGGATGAAATTTTAGAAATTGTTTCCAACGATGATGGTAAAGACAAAGCCATTCAACTTGGGTTGAGAGAAATGAAGAAAAGAGTCAGAAAAGATGAATCTGGTTGTGCGAGTAATGTGCCACCTTCTAGTAGTCCTATCCCACCTTCTCATACTTCTCCCAAAAGTTTGCCTGGTCCAAGTACTACAAAGGCAAGCATGACTCACAAGGTGCTTAGTCCTTTGGTTGCTCATTGAAGAGGCCGTCCATGTACGAAATGGAAGGTTCGCAAGGTGGACAAAATAGTGAATTGGTTGAAGGGAAAGAATAAAAAGGCACCAAAAGTCTAGGTAAATTTTTTATTTTTTGCTTGTATGTAAATTTCAAAAATTTTTTTGTCAAAACTTTTTCACTAATGTGTGTTACTATAGGGTCGTAAGATGGGTCAAGGTCAACCTTGTCAGTTGAATTTTGGTTGTATGGATGGCATGGAAGACAATACGTATGATGGGGTATGCGTTTTAGGCTCCACTACTATTTTTTGTATGGTATTTATTTCAATGTTTGAACTTATTAATGAAATTGTGTTATTATGTATCATAAGGTGTTGCAAGCTGAATCGTATTATTTTCCTTTTATGGATGGGCCACAAGAGAGTATGTATGTACTGGTATGTATTGATGATATCACACCTCAATAGTTTTGCTTCTTGTGATTTGCAAATATGTTTGTGAGAATAGTTTTTAATATTAGTTACTTTGACATTGAATAGGCACAAGGTAGCGCAAGGCAAATGGTAGATAAAATAGGAAGCACATTTTTGAGTCAATCCAAAATGGCAAATAGAGATGGTTCAAATTTTGTGGACTTGAATAGATGCGGATCCAAACGCCCCATTTTTTTTTTTAGTTTCGTACAATGGTATTTATGACTTTGGTTTGTAAAATTGGAATAGTTTGCTTTGTAAACATTGGTTTCCTTATCATTGGATTGAAGAGAACGAAAGCATTTATTGGAGATATTTTTCTTTCATAATTTGCATAAATGCTGTTTCCTGTTGTTGGTGATCTTTATTTTTACAAAAATCGATATAGGTTTAAAACAATTGACAGGTAGTAGGTTTAAAACAATAGACAGGTTGCTTGTAGGTTTAAAATTGATCTTCACTTCTGTTGTAGGTTTTTAAACAGGTTGTAGGTTTATTATTCCTGTCAACAGGTTTAAATGTGCTTAAAACAATAGACAAGTTGCTTGTGTTTGACTGATGTAGGTTTAAAACATTAGACATGTGTAAAACAATATTCATCTCATATATGTGCTTAGACAATGTTTATAATTTTATGTTACAAGTTGCTTGTGCTTAACTGATATGCCTAACACTTGACAGCAGCTTCCAAATTATTTTCCCCATGTTACTTTGCACACAGTTTCTACCCAAAGTTAGCCAAATCAAACGAACTCTGTATGGGTGATAACAATTACATATAAACAGTGTGTTGTGATTTAGTAATGAAATGACATATTTCCAAACCAAATGAGCTAAGAAGATCATATTAAACATCATTCACATCAATAACATATTCATTTCATTACAACATAGCCCCACAAGCCATGAGATTACCCCAAAACTAACAAAAATTAACAAGTCATTAATTTACATCATCAAGTACAAAATCATACAAAACACAATGACATAAATCATCGCATTCAATTTCTTCTCCATCCTTTGAAGCCTTTTACCATGGTCATGCATTTGATTTTCCATCTCAGAAAATATTGTCCTTAGCTCGTATAATTCTTCTGTTGTTGTAGGTTGACGAGGTCCGGTATTGGAATGGATTGTGGAGGTAACGTCGTCGTCATCATCATCATCTGCAAACTTGAAGTAATTGCAGTGTGCCTTATTACTCTACAATTCATGAAAATCAATTAGTCACAGAAATTAAACCAATTTCCAAATACTAAACGATTAATTTGTATAATCCATACTGACATAGAATAAAGCTTGGTACTTGCATATTTTGATGGGCACACAAAAACAAACGCCTTTGATTTCCATTCTCATTGGTTCGTACGATATGCATGACAGCTGTTCTCCCGCAATCACACATTCTTGGTTTTAATCTAATGTTGCTATTGTTAGTAAAAGAAGAAGCCATTTCTTTATCTGTATAACCAATACCTACGCCATTTCAATTTCCTCTGAGTTGTCTTCATTTGAAATAAAAAATAACTTATTCGGTGAAGACTAACTATTTTTCTGAAGCTTATTAGATTCACTCATGGATTCCTTTTATTTTATTAATTGGAGGTCTTATATTTTCTAGATTACTAACCATAGATTACTATTTCTATTACTAAATTTATAAGCCCCAAACAAAATTTCAAACAATGCAGATTCAAATTACAAGCCCTAAATCAAATTTCCCTCAATGCAGATTCATGCAATGTAGATTCATGTAACAGAAACCTAAATTTACATGGCCCAAATCAAATTTTCCTAAATGCAGATTAATGCAAGTCAGTTCAGAAATGAGTAAACCCCCTCAAGTCACTATACAAAAATTTATAAGCCCCCTGAAGTTAGTAAACAAAATTTGAAAACCCCCTGAAGTCAGTATACAAAAGTTTCTAACACCAATTGAAGGCACAATACAAAAATTTGTAACAACAATTGAAGTCACTATACACAAATTTATAAGCCCCCTGAAGTCAATTCAGAAATTTGTAAACCCTCTCAAGTCACTATAAATTTCTAAAAACAAAGGCACAATATAGAAATTTCTAATAACAATTGAAGGCACAATACAAAAATTTCTAACACCAATTGAAGTCACTATACACAAATTTATAAGCCCCCTGAAATCAGTTCATAAATTTATAAACCCTCTCAAGTCACTACAAATTTCTAACAACAATTGAAGGCACAATACAGAAATTTCTAACAACAATTGAAGGCACAATACAGAAATTGGCAACACCAATTGAAGTCACTATACACTAATTTATAAGCCACAATACAGAAATTAAAGTCAGTTCATAAATTTCTCACAGCAATTTAAGGCACAATACAGCAATTTCTGCCATCGCAAAACCCTAGTTTTGCTATGTCGGGTTTGTATGAGAGGAGTCAACTCCAATTTGTCTACCTAACACAAAGACGAGAGGGATGAGAGAGGGATTAGTGACTTGAGTCGGTTTCTTTACCCAACACAGAGACAAGAGGGATGAAAGAGGGAGCACTCACCTGAGTTTTGAAGAGTTGAATAGCAGCTTCAGTAGAGAAAGCAATGAACGAGACAGTAAGAGAGTCTTGAATCCTTGAATCGCAGCTCCGAATGAGAAAGAGGGTTTTTCAAGAGTTGATAGAGGAAACAGATTGAGAGAGGAGAGAGATTGTTGAAAAGTTTTATACGGAATAAAGGAAAAGTCAGAGAGAGAGCGTGTACCAATTTCGGGCTGTTTGGGGAGAGCCATTTCGAGCTACAAATCATTTTGCTTATAATATTTGTGATAATTAACACCATTAAAGCTTGTATACCATAGCATTACCCAAATATTTAATAGTATAATAATATATGTATTGAATGATTTTTTGTAATTCCTTGTAGATTTTCTTTACTTATCTAGTAATTTTTAGATTTTTTTTAATAAGAGTAAAATAGACATTTAAAAAAATTAATTTCTTATATTAACTTTTTATGTTAATTGACTTAAAGGTTGATTGCTAGGTTTTTATTCTTGGCAATCCCATTTGACAAAATTCCTTTCAGATGTAATTTTGTTCAACTTTTATTTCAGTGAGGCTACGAGTTTTAGATGCGAATTGAGTGAATCATATAAAAGGGTTTGTTTGTTTTATTTATTCAATACAAAAGAGAGAGTTGTTCTTCGATAGATTTCGTGGAATTTGAGCCTAAAGCTTTGGTGGATTCTAGAGTGGTTCATCGTCGTGGATTCAACATCGGCGTTGTGGATTCAACGTTGGGCAAGACAATTCTGAGGTGAAGACTGTGGTGGAAGAGGCATATAGGGGTCGGTTCAGTTCGGGCGTGAATTCACTAGATAATTGAGAGTATACTTGTGTAATTTCTTTTGTCTTCTTAGTGGATTATTTTATGACTTTACTCGTGGTTTTTTTTATTACAATTGAAGGTGCTCCAATTGTGATTTTTTCATATAAAATTGTTGTGTCGATTTGTCTTTGATTGTTTGATTAGGATTGCTATTTACTGATTAAAGTTGATACATAATCACAAATCAATATATAGGGGATTTCTAAATTTTTCATTGACTAACGAAATGATTAAATTGTAATGAAAATTTAAACCTTAGGCTATGTTTGGCATGGGTTTTTTTTGGCTATTTTAGCCACAAAAAGACAAAATAGATTAAAAAATTAATAAGATAAAATATCACATTCAAACTATAATCATTTCATTTTTTTTTTTCACAAAAGTAAAAAAAGTCAGAAAAACCCATCCCAAACAAGACTTTTTAGCCCTGGACTAAAAATAGTCAAAAAGTCAACCCATATCCAAAATGAAGGTTTAACGAGGGAAATATAATTTTCAAAACATGAGGTGGTATTGTATTAAAGATAAAACTCAATGGATGTCAATGTAATTTATCCTAATTTTTTTTTCTCTATCTTATTGTGCTATAATTCTCCCAAAATTATTTAGAAAAATCATCTACCAATGGAATAGATGTAAAATATTTACAAATTAATGAAAAATATATAAATTTAATTATTAATATTTATAAGTTTTTTTTTTAATTTTATTAATTTGAATTTCCTTTGTTAAAATACACTGCATTGTAATTTCTTTAAATTATTTTATTATTCACGCACATCACGTGTTATTAGTTGAACAATTACAAACTATCATATTACAAAATGATAGACCTTTTCTTTCCACTAATCATAACACACAGGCTCATTTTGGCAACAAAAAAAGTCATTTGTTTTTTTGAAATTTTTTTGTCTTTAGTATTTTTTTTTCAAAATTATGTCAATTTTTTATTTTATTTTTTTGGTCTTTTTTGTTGAGACGAATCTAAAAAGTATAATTTTTTTAAAAAATTCTAGAAAAAAATCACTAAAGACGAAAATAAGCTAAAAAAATTGCATATTTTGACTTATCTTTGTCTTTTTTGAATTTTTTTTTTTTGAGAATTGTTTTAAAAAATTATAATTTTTCAGTTTGCCTGGTTGAACTTAAATTTTTTTAAAAGTTCACTAAATAAAAATGAGTCAAAAATAAAAAATAAAATCCCAAAACACTCATTATTGGGCCATGACTAAGATCACCAAATAAAATCTCGGCAAGGAAAAAAATTATTGGCTAGTCTTGGGTGCTACTTAACATTACTCTTCATCAATCACACACTATTTGTTGGCATCATAAAATATTCTTCTTATTATTATTAGTATTATCATTGTTATTATTTTCAGGATACGTGGCATCCTCTTATTCATTTAGAAGTTAAAAAAAGTTATGGAGATGATGGAGAATATGAAGGACAAAGTGGATGAGTGGAAGGACACATGGCAAGACAAGGATGAAGATGAAAGAAATGGGTAGTTACTAAGTAGTTATTGCTGTGTTTTTTCCTCTATAAATAGCCATCAATGGCTACACTGTAAGAGGCCAGAACTCAAATAAAAAACAATTGATTTCTATTTTTTCTTGTCATTTATACTTCTTGCATTTTATTTTATGCACTTCCTTTTCGGAGCATTTATTTTCAGCACTTTTCGAAGCATTTTATGCACTTCATTTTCAAAGCATAGGAGTAGAGGTAAGTAATTATTACTTTCATTGTTCACTCAATCACCCCGATTGTTCACTTAATCATCTTTTTCTGTCTCCCTCATTCTTCTGTTGATTTTTCTTTTTCTAAACTTGGCAATTTTGAAGTTCTCTTTATTGAGGCAAAAGAACTGTCAACACAATCGCTTGATAATTGACTTGAATTTAATCAGTAAGGATTTTTCAATCCTTACTGTCACGCTCGCATTTATGATATTTTCTTTTGTAAGAAAAATAAGCTAACACTATTATGTAACTTATATTTTTCAATCACATATGTAGCCTAATAATTTTTTTTTTCTTTTTATTTATTTATTTATTTTGAACAAGATACAAGACTAATGTTAGAGGCCTAAAGTTACCGATAATGATGTGGTAAGAAAATGAGGCTCTATATGATTGAATGTAGAGTGATGATGCATTCCTTAATACATCATTCTTATTTTGATATCTAATAAGGTAAAGGAGAAAATATAAAGAGATAGAAAGAAGAGTGTGGTCCCTCTTCACATGATACATTGTATGCCTTCATTTGACATAAGACTAAAATGTGGTTGGGACTAAAATAGTCGCAAAAAGACAAAATATGTTAAAAAGCCAATAAAATAAAATATCACATCTAAATCATAATCATTTCATTTTTTTTCTCACAAAAGTTAAAAAGGTCAAAAAATCCAACCCAAACAAGGTTTTTAGCCCAGACTAAAATAGACAAAAAGTCAAAAAACTAACTCACTTCCCAAATAAAATCTACGTCATTAGGATGGATTAAGAGTACTCAATTAGAACTCCTCAATATATATATTAAGGAAAATGGCTGAGACCCCAGTGGAGGTACTGGGGGTCCTCTTTGATTGGTCCAAAAATTAATTTTTTTTTTTTTTTTTTGAGGAATTTCCGGCCATTGACAGTGCCCCACCTGGGACCCGGGGGGGGGGGGGGGTTGGGGGTGGTGTGCGCTGGGGTCCCCAGCATTGCCCATATATTAATGTGTTAACAAATCCAGAATGTGATTCATACAAAAGAGAGTACTATGGACATCGGACAGTAATACCGGCGAGTGTGGACAACATGACGTAGAGCTGCGAGTACGAACTATTCACTGATCCAAAATCTCATTCATTCATCACTGCATCTGCATCCCGCAACCAATCGCCGCCGTTTCTTCACTCACACTCCTCGTTTAGCTTCCCGCTCTCTCCCTCTCTCTCTCTCTCTCGCATACTTTTTATGATAGTATCTCTCTATGGAGATCACATCCAGAATGAGAACCAGAACCAGAACCAGAGTAGAAGAACAGCAGTCCAGTTGAAGAAGTCAATGGCCACCTATAGTGGCCGAAATAAGAAAACCGAGATGGCGAAGCGTCATATAGAGGAGATAAGGAAGTGCAAGTTGTCAGTAGGCCCTTTGACTCTAGATCTCTACAATGCTGTCACTAGGCTCTCTTCTGATCTGAACTCTACACCAAAGACGTCCACTTCCTCATGGAGCTCATTCAGGTTTTCCTTTCCTCTCTTTCTCATAGTTTCTTTCTCTCTCTAAGATAAAATCTTCTTCTCTCTTATCCGTACATGTATAGTGATTGAAACTTGTGATGTCAGTGGTGAAGACAAAATGCATAAGACATTGACTACTCTCCAGGCGTTGAACCAACGCTAGACTTTGTGTTGTTGACGACCGTAGACCTAACTGGATTGACGTTGTTGGTGTACAACAATGAGGTTGGGTTCTCCAAGGAGAACATTGAATCGCTTTGTAGCAGGGGCTGAACCAGTAATGCTGTGTTTGGTTAGGAGATTTAAGGAGGAATTTAGAAAAGAAAATAGAAAATGTGTGTGAAATTACATTTCACCTACAATTTTTTATTTCTCTTTCTAAATTCCTCCCCATATCCCCAATCAAAAATAGCATGAGAGAGACCAGGGACAAAAGGTTTCCTTGGGGAAAAAAGTATACAATATATATTTTATTTAAAAAAAAAAAATCAAAAAATTAGAAACTAAAATTACCATCAACACAGATTATTGGCCAATGATTTTTTTTACATGTCCCAAAACACGTACACCTATCCTGTGCTCACATTATTGCTATGTAATTTGTGAAATTTTTGCATGTTAATACGGAGTAGAACAGGTCATGAATATGATAGATTGTAATTTGTAATATTATTGCTTAGTTTTTTTTGTCAAAAATAGTTTTTGAAAAATGTTTTATATATTTTTTGGCATTTGATATAAGTAAAAACTAAAAATCATGGCTGTTTTGGGAAGTACCGTTTTTGGCTCTTTTTTTATTTATTTTTTTTCTTTAGACTTATTTTTGTCTTTAGTGATTTTTTTTTAAAAAAAAAAATCATTAAACTTTAGCTTTCTAGATTCAACGACCAATCGAAAAATTATAAATTTTTTTTAAAATCCAAAAAAAATCCAGAAAAGACAAAAATAAGCAATCTTTTTTGGTTTATTTTCATCTTTAGTGATTTTTTTTGAAATTTTTCAAAAAATATACTTTTTAGCTTTGTCTTAACAAAGACGGACCGGAAAAGTAAAAAATTTTGACATAATTTTGGAAAAAAAATACTAAAGAAAAAAATTCGAAAAAAGAGGTTTTTCTTTGGTTGCCAAAATGGAAATATGGTCTTTACTTTTGAAAGGGGACTAAAATTGTCATGATCCAAACCCATCCCTATGGATGAAATCATATCATATTTGATGAGAGGGGGCCAAATTGCGGAAGCAAAATTTATAAAGAATGTCCAATGAGCTGTGCATACATGGCTTAACCAAAACATTCTCATATATGTAATAACTCACACTATACAAACATCCATCCATATTCTATGTTACACAAGTCTAGGATCATTCAAAAGTTAGTATTAACAAAAACCAAGGTTATACATAGATTTGGTCATACGTAGTTGTAGACTCGACTTTCTTCGCGCCCCCCTTTTCGAAGAGCTCGAATTGGTCCTACAGTTCGGACTCCTGTCACGGTTCTGAATCTAATCTCACAAAGTGTAATGTGAGACTGATAAACACCAAAGAGTCCAATCCGGTAAATCATTTTTGGAAAATCGATTTTGAATTAAATAATGCCAAAACTGGACTGCTTTGCTAGATTACAGAATCGCCACCTAAATATTTTATTTTGGGAAAATTTAGGAAACCCTGACTCGTGCCAAAGACCACGTGTCCGTCATCACCAAAGTTGCCTCGGCTCGAGAACTTGGGTACGAGAGGGGAAGGTCCTGAAATGAGCACCCCCGCTCGCC
The DNA here is from genome assembly GCA_030407325.1 of Camellia japonica. Classification (NCBI taxonomy): domain Eukaryota; kingdom Viridiplantae; phylum Streptophyta; class Magnoliopsida; order Ericales; family Theaceae; genus Camellia; species Camellia japonica. The sequence continues at coordinate 15,968 of JAPPVO010003438.1, read as the reverse complement.
CGAAAGGATCGGCCTCTACTAAGCATGATATGTTGTTTTATAAACCTCATGTATTCTTATCCGGTTATTAGCTAACATTACTAGGTGACGCACACATACAAGTATAGACTAAGTCGCAAGACTTGGAACAAAACAATTCATGTTTGTTTTTGAAAATGGTTTGAATTTGCCACCCTCAAGTGGGCTTAGAAATGCGGATTTTCCATCCTCAAGTGGGCTTAAAACATGATGATTTGCCACTTCGCAAAGTGGGCTTAAAACTTACATTTATCGAATTGTTCCAATTCAAGCAACAAAGCCTTCATCCCCAGGCATTCATGCAGTTAATCATTTAAGCAAATAGCCTCATGGCAAGCATGCTATCATGGCAACACTCACACTCATACAAGCATGCTAAAGCCTAAAACTTACAGTGTACTCCAAGCCAAAACAAAAGCTAGTTAGAAATATGCATCATTCTAACTATGTTAACAATACCTAATGCAACACATGCAATATGCAATTAATAGGCTCGGCTATCTAGGATGGCATATGAATGCAACAATTTGATATACGTATTCAAAGAAGTGTATTGAAATACGATGCAGTTTGAATGATGCGCCGAACCTTGGTGCATGCAAGACAAATGAATGATGCAAACATGCAAGCATGAGGTATGCTAATTGAAACACGACCCTAAACTAACCATCGAAAGCGGTTAAGTAAAAGGGGGAAAGACGTGGTGTGATAACCCTATTCCATATTATGCTAATTGATCTTAATTATGATTGTGATTATGTGTTTAATATGATTTTGAGTTTCATTTATATGATTATATGTAGTTTTGAATTTCTATCTGTTCACCGTAGGAAAATCTGTTCAACTTACTATTATAAACTGAAAATTGAAGGTCATATCGGCCACATAAATTGAAATTGACTGTATTATTGTGATTGACATAATTTTTAAAGCCTATGGTGAAAATTAATTAGAAATTGATTCGGATCAAAATAATTTGAGTAAACTGATTGAATTAAGCACTATTATTTAACCTTAATCAATTTGATTAAGAGAGACTATAAAAGGGCCAATATACACTCATATTCATCTTTCTTAGAGCTCAAAATCTGAAACAAACACTCTAGAGAGAGAGTGAACCGAATGTAGAGGGAGAGGGAGTACAAAATTGGAGATTTGAGTTGAAAACTTGGGAATTTGGAAGCTAGGCTCAAGAGCTAGCCAGATTTTGCGAGATTAGAGCTCCTAGGTAAGCATTTGAGCATAAATTCATGAGTATAAGTGTAGACACCCCATTTTTGACCGTCCTCAAGACTTGGACGTCATCGTTTGAACACTCGGTGATCATCAATGTTCGTGTTCGTCTTGAGTTCTCGGAAGTTTCGGTTACGCGCCTTGCCTCAAGACCTCTCGACTTGTTTGTTTTGTGCTTGGTTGTGCACCAAACACTTGTGTTTTTGCTTTTGAGGGCAGGGAATGGCTTGTTGGCCATCCCCACACCTCACCGGCCTTGGCTTGAGGCCACCGACCCTGTTTTATTGCTACCGGCCAAAGGTGTTGGTCGGTCGGCAATGTTTTTGGTCGACCGGCTATTTTTGTTGGTCAATCGGCCATATTTTCCAGCCGATCCCTTTCCATCTGCTTTTGGCAGATATTTTATGCCAGCTGTCACAGCTGGCATCCACATTACACCCCCTCCATACACGTGTATGGAGGGATTTGCTCCCTTGTTTTAGCTTCTCCAAGAAGCTTAGGAATTGAATTCCTATAAAAGGGGAGGCCCTCCTCCCTTCAGAGGGGTTCTGGAATTTAGGGTTAGGAGTCATATATCTATCTATCTCTATATCTCCCTCTCTTTTGATTTGTGTGTCTAATAGTGTTCTAAAGGGTGCTTTGTTCATATTTTTGCACTAAAGCACCTAGTATTACACTATCCCTTAGTTGCTAAGGTGCTAAGGAGTTGTTTTCAGAGTTCTTGGGTTGGTTTTGATCCAAGGAAGGTGCTGGAGTGGTGTTCTTGAAGAGGTTCTTCAAGGGTAAGGAACTTACCCTTTTATTCCCCATTTTTGCACAAGCTTTTAGCCTATCTTGCATTTGTTTTTAAGCTTAACTTATAACTGATAAAAGTTCTGTTTTCAAGTGCTTAAAATAGTTGTTTAGATCACTTTGGTGTTTGGGGTTGTTACCCCTCTTAGGCCTTGTTTGGCCTCTTTTTGTGCCCTTCTTTGTAAGCTCTGGGGCACCTTGTATTGGCCTTCTCACCACTGAAATCAGAGGGATTTCAGTGGTGGGGATGGTGTTTTGAGGTCCTAAGAAGGAGAGGGCCATCCCCTCTCCTTGTTGTCTTCAATACTTGTCATATTTGCTTCATATGTGAGCACCTTTGTTAAGTTCATGTTGACCATGTCTTAGCTGGTATTTGTGGTTGTTTTGCCATGGTATAGCACTATTTTGACTTGGTTTAGACATGCCTTGTATGCTTCATACACTTGTCTTGTAATTCCATGATTTGGCCTTAAACATGCATCATGTTGTAACATGTGTTTTTAACATGATTTTGGCTTAACTTTGAGAAGCTTTTAGCTTTGTTTTACCATGCTTAAGGTCTGATTTTGGTTGCTTGGGTCACATGTGACTTGCTTTGTATAGCTACCATGCAATTTAGCTTGTAGGCTTTGAGTGTTGAATCCTCTAGCATGCTCTACTTGGATTGTTTTAGTGGTTTGGCATCACTAGTAATGTTATTTCAGTCCATATAGTATGCTTGAATACTTGCACTTATCGCTCCTTTAATGCTTTAAAGGGTTTGTGTTTTATGCCTCATGAGTGTGACATTGCGTATGCCAACATGCTTGGGTATTTGGGATGACATCTAAGTGGGTTTTTTGGCTCATTTTGTCAGGTCAAAACTCTGTTTTGGGTTGCTTAAATCATGCCATGTTTGGTTGTATTAGGTGTAGTGTAACACCTCTTTGATGGCCTTGCATGCCTCATGATTTTCCCCTTTGTCTTAGCTTGTTTTGGCTTTGGTCATTGCATGTTTTAGGCTCACTTTAGCATGATTTAGGACTGTTTTGGGTCATACTTGCCATATGCTCTTTGTTTTGTGTAGCTTTGGTTCAAGTCCCTTGCCTAGTTTTAAGCCTTAAGCCTTAATCATGCATGCTTGATTTGTTCATGTGATTTGGCATCACTCTTAGCACCATTTCAGAGCATGTAATATTGTCACATTGGCATGCTTTTCCTTCCCTTTTAAGTGTACTTAAAAGTTGCCTTTTGATGCTTGAGTGTTGGGTCCATTAGCATGCATGTTTGTATGTGCATTTGCCCCATTTTCCTTTAGCATTTTGGCCACTGTTTTGGACCTATTAGAGAGCTGTCCATCTTGGTGTAAGTCCATCCTTTGCATGTTGTTGCATGCTCACCTTGTGTGTTGTTGCATACTTGGCTCATTGCATGTTATTGCATGTTTAAGTTACATTTTGCATCCTTGTTAGCTTGCATTTTGCCATATGTTTGATATGTTGTTACATGTTTGTATGTTTGCATGTTTGTTCACATGCTCATGTTGCATTGATTTGCTTGCATGTTTAGGTTGCATAGCATTGTGCATGTTTGCATCCCTTGCCTCTTGATCAACCGTGATAGAGGTTGGGGGCCCCTTTTGTGTTGTGTGCATTTCATTTAATATTGAAGTTGCACACTTGACCTTTGGCCATCATGCATTGAAATGCGTGATTGGTGGCCCAAGGATCGAAGGCCACACTCCCTTGAGTTCATAACATGATAGGGAGGGTGGTCGTGCAAACATTGCTTTGAAAATGCATTGCTATGCCTTGTCTGTCCTCTGCTGCAGCAAAACAGGATTCTGCAGGAAGAGATGGCCGGTCGGCCATCTTCAGTGCCGGCCGGCTATGTATTGTTGGCCGATGGCCTCACTTTTGGTCGATGACTATACTTCCATGGCCGGTGGCCTCATCTCTTGGTCGGTGACATACCACAGTGCTCAGGGAGTGGTTCTGGAGCTTCCTTGGGACTTGTGAAGTTTGCAGAAGTACAGAGCAGTGTAAACAGAGGCAACATGAGTATGGCAATGGATTTCGGAGCGAAGCCGAGCATGCATGCATTCCTCCCTCTTCCCGAAGCTGCTTTACTATTTTAGTGGGTTAATTAGTCTGTTTAATTAGTTAAGTATTGTGTAATATTTAATTAGCTTGTTAGTTAATTAATTTGTATTATTCTTTCGGCCCCTCCCTCGAGAGAGTGCAATTGTGTAATAAGCGTGCGTGTGTGCGATGCATGTCTTCCAACCCCCACTTCTTTCTCCATTTTATTTAACCGCTTATGATGGTTAGTTTTAGGGCATATTTGATTTAGCATACCTTATGCTACGCATGTTTGCATTAATTCATTTGTATTGCATGCACCGGGCTTGGTGCATCATACTAATTGCATTGTACTTCAATTCCAACTTGAATACGTGTATTGAGTTGTCGCATTTCACATGCCATCTTTAGACTAGCCGAGCCTATTCTAGTTGCACTTTGTATGCGATGCATTAGCCATTTTAACATAGACTAGGATCATGCATGATTTCTAACTGGTTTCTTGTTTTGGCTCAGAGTACACTGTGAGTGTTTATGTTTTAGCATACTGCATGTATGTTAATGTTGCCATGAAAGCATGCTTGCCATGAGGCTAACTGCTTATCTGTTATAACTGCTTGAATGCCTGTGGGTGAAGGTTGGGTTGCTTGAATTGGGATAATTCATAGAAATTCGTATTTTAGCCTACTTGCGAGTAGCAAACCCCAAACCATTTTCCAAACAAACGGATATGCGATGCTTTGTTCCAAATTAGGCGATCTAGTCTATACTTGTGTGTTGTGCGCATCACATAGTAATTCTAGCTAATTAACCGGAATAAGAGCGCATAATGTTGTCAAAACTCGATATCATGTTTAGTAGTGGCCGATCTTTGATCGGGCGAGTGGGGGTGCTCATAGCTGACCTTCTCCAATCGTACCTAAGTTCCTGAGCCGAGGCAACTTTGGTGATGACGGACACGTGGCCTTAGACAACGAGTTAGGGTTTCCTAAATTTTTCCAAAATAAAATATTTAGGTGGCGACTTTGTATCTGGCAAAGTAGTCCATGTTTGGCACTTCTTTCCAAAAATCTTTTTTTCAAAACGATTTGCCAGATTTGGACTCTTTGGTGATTTATCGGTCTCGCATTGCACTCTGTGGGATTAGATTCAGAACCGTGACATTCGAGTCCGAACTGTAGTGAGCCCAAATGAACAAAACAGGATTTCTCTCGGACGTTCGGGGACGTCTACAGTTTCTGGCGACTCTGCTGGGGATTTAGAGAACTTGACTCGAACTCATGATATCTTGTTTTTACTACACTTGTTTTGAGAATCGGTTATATCTGCGGGTATCAGATTCAGTTTTCAGGGCAGTGATTTTGGGGAACAGTGATCAGTAGTAGAGTACAGTTATTCAGCTATGCCTATGTCAGTTCTGATGAAATTGGGCTGAAATGCTGCCTGTTTTGTCTTTCAGGGTTTAGGAGACTTAGTTCAGAATAGCCAGTATTCTCCTTTGTTGAGGCAAGACCAGTCAAGGCTTACCGATTCATCTAATCCGTCAGTCACCGGTTACATCATCTCCGTTCAGTTCAGCAGACTTATGATGACACAAAATTCAGAGGAAATTGTGGTTATGGCAGCCGCATTGGACCAAGGGATCATCTTGCAAGATGAGACTAATGTTGAAATACCACATCCGCCTAGGTCACCTGTCGCGCACTCAGTCTGGACGCCCCAGTTGTTTCAAACTCGTGAGCCCACCACGTTTGAGTTCATGGGAATGATTGGCGACCTCCAGAGGTCCGTGGCTGATCTCGCCTATGGAATGTCAGCCCGCCACCAACCACATCGTATGTCGGGAACTTCATGCCGCAGGAGCCCCCGCTACTGGGGCGAATTGTAATCGAGCTCAGCCAACCTGAAGCTATCTCAAGCTCCGGCAATGATATGTCGACGACAACGGGGCTTCGCACTGAAGTAGCAACCCAAACCACCCACCAAGCCGAGGCTAGTGGAAAGAACAAGATGAAAGTGGACGCAGATCCCTATGCACAACTCCAGCAAGCTGTTGAGGCTCTGAAAGCTGGGGGATTGAATAAGCAACAAGCACTCTCAGCTGTGGCTAAGACTGTGGATGACATTTTCTCTGCTCAGACCGAGAGCAGTTCAAGCCAGAGGGAAAATCGGAATAGGGACCGTCCTACTAGAACAGTTCCTTCCAATCCTAACCCTGTACCTGGAAAAGATCAGAGAGCCAAGGCAGCACCTGCTGATCCTTTTGCTAGTGCGTCCAGCAAAGGTCCACAGACTTTGAAGTATTTGCCCCGAGGGCGCAGGGTCTTTCATGCCCTCCACATGCCTTTGTCCAAGGTTCTTCGAATCCTCACTGAGAAAGGTCATCTCAAACCCCTTGAGCCTCGACCTCTCCCGAGCAATCTCCCTCTCTCACATGATGCTACCCAGTACTGTGCGTACCATCAACAAGCCGGTCACAACACCGACAATTGCTTTCGTCTTTGCCACGAAGTGCAAGACTTGATCGACAACGAGGTCATTCTCCTGCCTAGCTCAGCAAAGTCTGTCACCACTGAGTTGTTGGACTTCGACGATAATTCAAGTATGTGATCAGGGGTCGGACCACCTGCGGGCGTTGCTCAGTTTGCTTCAGATGTGGCGTGTGGCACGCACTGTTTTGAGTATTTGCGAATGTTGGGTTTTCTTTAGTTTCTGACTTGGGTGTTGAGTCAGTTTTGTGTTGTTTTGAGTCTGTCTCTTTATTTTGAGTCAGTCTTCTTGTTTGGGGTCTGTCTTGTTGTATCGAGTCAGTCCTGTTGTACAGAAGTCAAGTGATTTCGGGGGTGTTACCCCGGACGTCACTATTTTTATTTTGCGTTTATCTTTTTGCTTTCTTTTGAGTCTGTTCCCGTCTTGGAGCCAATTGTGCAAACAGTTCTGAACGAAACAGCAGTGGTTTTTCATGCTTTTGTGCTTGTCCTCGCTTTGAGCTTGTTATGCCAGCAAGTTTTAGAATGAAACGGCAGTACATTTCACCTGCTCTTCTATGCCTTGAAATCGTTGCATTTGACCTGAGTTTTTTCAAAACTTTTCGAATATCATGTTGAAAATGAAAAGGAAGGAATTCATCGGGATTTGCAAAAATTTGATCAATTGAGAGAAAGAGAGGCACGCTAAGCCCTTAATGAATAAGATCATGTTTGTTAATGTGAGTACTGAGAAGGATCCTGGCTTGATCCAAATTGGTTCCGCATTGTCTTCGGCGCGAGCGACTAGTCGCTTTCTTAAAAGATTTCAAAAAATGTTTTGCGCTGTCCTGCGAAGACCTGTGTGGAATCGCTCTTGAGATTGTGCAGCTTAGGATCACTCTCAGCCTCGAGACTCGACCCCTCACTTTCAAACCTTGAACTTGGATTCAGAATATTCAATGGTCAACTATCAATATGAGGCTTGTGTGGCCAGACTCGAAGCAGGCCTCGAACAAGAGGCAGGAAAGTCAGATCAAGAAGGTCAGACGTTGTCAAAAGAAGCTTGCAAAGCTAGATCAGAAGCAGCCCTTGAACTAGGGGCAAGAAATGTCAGATGCGCTCGAAGAGTCAAAGATGAGTCTTTTCTGCGAACCAGGGAAGATTGGCGAGAATGCCAAATCCCAGAAGGGAAGAAAGAAGAAAGTTTTGTTGAAAAACAACCGAGCTCCTATCCACAACACTAGGGGAAAATTCAGCCCCCCATTGGATGGACTCCTGCATCGTCAACGAACAACGGCCATTCTCTTGGATTCAGATGACTTCAGGATCTCAAAACCATTTGACATGGACAAAAGCTACACTTTTACCCTTGAGAGGCTCGTTGGGCCGAAAACCCGGAAGGGCGACCCAGGCAAAAGTTAGAGCAAGAAAAAGAAGAAAAAGAACAAAGAAAAAAAAAAAAGAAAAATGCAAAGAATGAAAGGAAAAGATGAAAAAAGATGAAAAAGAAAAGAAAAGAAAAGAAAAGAAAAGAAAAACAAAGCTCGCAAGGTTGAAAACCCGGAAGGGCGGCCTTGGCAAAAGTTAGAGCGTAAAAGGAGAGGTTAAATACCCGAGTGTACCTTAACCCGAACTACGTAAGGCTTGATTCCCATGTTTGGGATACGTAGGCAACTTCATTCTGAAGTCCAGCCATAAACACTTCCAAATCAATTGTGTCCATGTAATGGTTCCGATCATCTTTGTCATTTCTGTATCCGAGAGTTCGGTTGTGATCATCGCTGTGAGAACTGGTTACAATGTGCTGCGGTGCATTTCAAACAAGGGGCAACTTTCCGTTGCCATATAGTGCGCTGTGGTACCATTCAAACAAGGGGCAATTTTCCATTGCCGTACAGTGCCGTTCAGACAAGGGGCAGTTTTCCATTGTTATGGATCTGAGGTTGTGCATCTCAAGAGTCAATTCCACGTTGGTCAAGCAGTGGCCATTTGCAAAAACAGTTTTTGAGATTATTTTACTGAGGTTGACTAATAGTCTCTCGAAAATTATCCCATCTTTTCCAAAACTGGACAATTTCTTGGACCCAAAAAGGGCAAATTTTCAGTGCTCATAGCCTAACTTGCATGATTTTGAATCAGAAAAGTTGAACAGGTATGTTAATCTAACTCTCATGTTGGTCAAAATTTGTTTTAGTAGAAAGTCAAAACAAAAAATGGTCAAAATGATGAACTAGGGGCACAGTCGAGTCAGGCTTCCTGTCTTTACCCCATTGTCAATGTACTTGCCAAAAAGGGCACAGCGGAAGCTAACAGAAAAGGGCTGAAAGCTCTCAACATCCTCCAAGCAGGGAGGTATCAAGCCAAGTGCGAAGCACGAATTGGGATGGATCAAGATACTCCACTCCCTCATCCGGAGCATCGACTAAACGCCACCAGAAGAAATAGCTGCGAGCTGAAAGTGTTGGGGCATGAACCCACAACTTCTTGATTATCCATCAACCACCCAGGGGAGGGATTAAAAAATGAGAAATTGAAGAATAGAGAGATGTGCGATGAGAGAAAAAGTGAGAAAAGGGCTTTTTCAGAAAAAAAAAAACAGAGCCTGAGGGCCGAGTGACGTGAGAATCACAAATGAGAAAGGGTGGGAAACAATACCCGGAGAAACTGGCTCCTCGTGTACCAGGAGGTCTCTCGCCTTTGTAATGCGTCTGAGTGTCGTTGTGGTTTTGTTGTTTGTCTCGTTTCTTACTTTGAGTGGTTTCGAGTGTTTCTCGATGTGTTTAGGTTATTTACCTTGTTTTCTTTTGTTGAGTCGTGGTGATTGTGGTCAGTTGCAGGCTCAATACCTCGGTCAAGAACTCATCTCTCAATTTCAAAAATGAATCATTTTGTGCTCAGAATGCTGTGCCATTCTTCACATTTGTGCGAAATAAGGTTTCGTTCTCTCGCAAAACCGCAGGGTTTAACCCAGGTCATGTGAGAACAATAGAACCAGGATCTATCTGAAGCTATAGGTTCCAAACTGCGATGAAAAAGAAAAGAGGAAGGATTCAGAGTATCTGAGTTTGTTTCGACTTCTGCAAATTCCGTCTTTGCATCCCGTGTGTTCAAACTAAACAGAATGCTGTGTTATGGGCCGTGAGTTCAGAATGAGTGGTATTCGGAATGGGCTGTGTATTCAGAATCAGCAGTGTCCTGCATGACCTGTATGTTCAAAATAAACAGAGTACTGTATTACGAGCTCTGCGTTCAAAATGAGCAGTCTATGTGTTGAACATATTGGGAACTTGTGATTGATTCCACCTTCCGGTGCCTTCCGGTGTTGATTTTGCAAAGTCACACCTGTGTTACTTCAATTTGCTTATCGAGTTGTCGCTCATTTGCTTATCGAGTTGTTACTCATTTGTTTATCGAGTTGTTGCTCATTTGTTTACCAAATTATCGTAATTTTGTTTATCGAGTTGTTGCTCTTTGCTTATCGAGTTGTAAACTTGTCAAGGTCGTATTGTTGCTTATTGAGTTTATTTGTTACGTTGGTTCATTACCTGACCTGGTAATACATGCATGTTCCATTTCCATTCGATTACATTGTTATGTATACGATGCGATGCGATGCGATGTAAAAATGCAATACCTTTTCAGCAAAAAGTTTGTTTCATTCCATCATCTTTTCAAATACATAGTTTGGGGAAAGTAAGACCTGCCTCAGGCAGTACAATGTACTCAATCTACCAGCAAAAGAGGATAAAGCGAAAAAGAAGAGAAAAGCAAAGCAAGGAAAAGAGAAAAAGTAGCAAACAGTCTAGATCAATGTCGACTCATCTCAGGCATGAGAGTCTGTCCTCGTCCTCTTCCTGGACAAAGGTCCAGGAGCATCGTCGTCGGCTCCACCATCTGAGCCTGAGCCCAAGTCATCTCCAGTCTCATCCTCAGATGACTCTGCCTCCGCCTCTGTCTCGGACTCGTCATCATCTGGAATCGGCGCTCGTGAGCTGCTCCCAATATGAGTGCGCCCCGCTTTCGTGCGAGGGGGTACTGTGGTCCCCTGCCCTGCTCTCCCTTCTCCTCGGGCAGATACAGACGGTCCTCCTGCAGCACCCCCTGCAGCCGATATCTGGAATGGGGCCTGAAAAGGACAAATGGTAAATGCCTCAGTTATACTACGCAAAGTAGAGTATGAATACAGAATGCAGTATATGAGTACAGGGTATGAATGCTGTGAGCAGTATATCAGTAACAGAATGCAGTGACTGAGTGCAGTGTATGAATGCCGTGAGCAATGTTGTGAACAATTCGTGGGTTACAGTGTATCAAAGCCGTGAGGGCCGCGTATCAAGTGCCATGTGGACAGTGCGATGCATCAGATTATGTGTGAAACAGATTATGCACAGTTTGAGATTGTGGTTGAAAGAGCTTACCGGGATACCGTAAATAGCCAGCAGGTCGAGGCTCCGCTGTAGCATCCCCATCACGGAGGCGGTCAACTCCAGAGACTGGCGAGTATACTCAGCGCAAGCCTGCAAAAGTGTTAGAAGCATCAGTATTCTGCGGAATATCAAGAGAAATGAAATAAAATGACTGTACAGGATGCAAAGTGCAGTAATACATACCGGAGGCAAACCGTGGAATCCGACTAGCTCGTGATCAACCGGAGGGGGAGCGATGGGGATCTGGTAAGTCTCCCCACCCTGCCCTCGGCATGTCATCATAGTAGGCAGCTCGGGCCACCCAGCTCTTTGCCCTCTCCGGGGCCCACTTCTACCTCGAGCCTGAGGTGCCCGCGATGCTCCTGCTCTCGCAGCTGGCGCCACTGGTGTCTCTCTCTCAACTCGGCCGGCACCAGTCAGAGGCCGCATGATATAGGTCTGGACGAACTCCGCATAGTCGCCCTCGTCTACAAAACGCTCATGGCTCCAGCCGATAGTGTAATTTGCCATCTCCGCTAAAGTATACCTCTCGGTGTCCCTCGCATGAGTAGGAGGAGGTGCTGGAACCGGCTGCTCTGGCATGCCTAAGGTCTGCCGCAAGAAGCGCTCCCCAAAGTACCAGGCATGGCAGACCGGGCCCTCTAACAATACTTTGAATCGGGCAGTCTCCTGAGCGCCGGTGTGGACACCCCATTTTGACCGGCCCTAAGACTTGGGCATTTTAGTATTTTTGTTAATTTGTAGTGTTTTATAATGTGTGTGTACATATTAAATTAGGTGTGTGTGTACATATCTTTTAAGTGTGTTTTATAATTGATAACTATTTTAAAACAAAAGAAAATAAAAAATAAACAAAAGAAAATTAAAAACAAAATATATAATATAATATAAAAAAATAAAAAAAGAGAAGAAAATGGGGGGTTAGGTGGATGCTCTCTCGGTTTTGAGTGGAGAGAGAAGAGAGGGGTGCTTTACAGCCTCAAAGACGCACAGACACGGGTGGAGGAATAAAGAAAAAAAAGAGAGATAAGAGAAAGGAGTGGGTGGGGTGGTTGGTTTAAAGAATGATATCTCTATCTCACAAAGGGGGGTGGTGACACACGGTGCATACACAGATACACCCACTTCACTCTCCTCTCTCTCTTTAAACCCATGCACACTCAACACATCTACACACACACACCATACACATGCACTAACCTCTCTCTCGGCTCCCTCTCCCTCGGCCATCTCACAGACCACACACCCAGCATACCCACACACCCATGGCACTCTCTCTCTCTCTCTCTCTCTCTCTCTCTCTCGGCTTAGAGAGAGAAAAGATGGTAAGTGGGTGTTTGGTTTGTGAGGATGGGTGTAAAACAAAAAAGGGGGTGTCTAGAGAGAGAAAAGGTGGTGAGGGAAGTGTGGTTCATGAGGGATGAGTGAATTATTTTAGAAAGAGAGAAAGCAGAGGGGAAAGAGAAGTTGAAGTAGAAAAATAAGTGGGTGTTCATGGGTGTGGGTTGTGGGCTAAGTTATTTTGGGCTGGGCCCATATGATTAAATGGAGATGAAGTGGCAGGGCCCTCCCTTGAAGCTGAGTACATTGGCTGTGTTGCTCGTGGCATATCACCAAATCTGGTACAACTCCGAGGCTCTGAAGAGGAGATAGTCACAGGAAATTTGCACATCATCCAATAGTGATTTCCCTATAAGCCATGCTAGTCAGATTTCAAATCCGTTCCTTGGTTTGCCGCTTGAATCTAGAAAATGTGAATCATGCGATGTTGCGGAACCCGGGACATGCGAAAAGGAGTGGAATGTGCCAGTGATGAAGTTGTTTATTTTATTTTTATTTTGAGTGTTTTGTGAGGTTTTATTTTATTTTATTATTTCTCCCTCCTCCTTTATTCGGATCTGTAATAATTCAAGTATTGTAATAATTCCCCCACCCCGCTTCTTTCTATCCCATTCTTTTATCGCTTTCCATAACTGTGTGTATGTATATATCTGACATGCCATGCATATCCCTGCTTTACATCCATGATCCATGCATAAGATTTGGCGAAATTTGCATCTTTATGCTTCAATTGATTATCCCATGATTCTGTGTGCTATCAGATGTTTTGAGATGATTCACATGCCATATTCTAGAAGCCAAATCTTTAGTGCATCTCATGAGTGAATTGCATTAGGATTCTGTATATAAGATCATGCATATTTTACTAACTTTGTTTTGTAGTTGTTCGAGGAACGTTAGTAAATCTGTGAGTTTTTATGCTTTAGCATCCCATTTGTGTGTGTTTTTCTTACTATGTTTAGCATCCTACCATGTGGCTATTTGCTTAAGTGATATAACTGTATGAATGCCTGTGGATGAAGGCTTGTTGTTTGAATTGGAATAATTCAATAAATGTACGTTTTAAGCCCACTTTGTCGAGTGGCAAATTCAAACCCTTTTCGAAAAACAAACATGAAGTTGAATTGTTCCAATTTGAGCAAACTAGTCTATACTTGTATGCTTCACATAGTAAATTTTAGGATTTACTAAAATAATCAGAACATGAACATATAAAGAAAATAAAAGTCATATCATGGTTTAGTAGAGGCCGATCATTTGATCGGGTGAGTGGGGGTGCTCATTATTGACCTTCCCTCTCATACCTAAGGTTCCGAGCCAAGCATCCTTGGTTACGACGAACGGTGGCCTTGGCACCGAGTCATGGGTTTCCTAATTTCCCAAAATATTAGGTGGCGACTTGAGATCTGATGACGCAGTCCATTTTTAACAAAATTGCAATAAAATGGATTTTCAATAAAAGTTGCCAAATCTGGACTCTCATCTACGTTTCACATTGCACTCGTGAAACTTGAGATCAAAGAGATCTCGGGAGTCCGAACTATTTAACGCGCGCGGGTACCCCCCGGGCATGTTACAGTTTCTGGCGACTCTGCTGGGGATTTATGAAACCTTGACTCGAACTCCATGATATGACTTTTATTTTCAATTATATGTTTATTGCATTGCATGCATTGGTGCACTTAAAGTCCTGTGTTGCCCAAATGCTGGTGGGAGCACAGGCACACTTTTTGTAACACTACACCTATTTTTACGATACTTTAGAGGCCTTGTGTTGTAACCTTTTGAGATTTGTCAAAAGGGTAGCTTTGCTATGTGGCCCTGCTATCTAGCTTTGCTATCTAAGGTTCTCAGACTCCGAAGAGAGGCTATTTGACTCTTCTGATTTCCTGGGATCTTTATTGGTTATGACTCAAAGGACTCTTTGGTAACGTCACATTGACTTCAACCCTTAGAACAGAGCTAACCTTGTACATATAGTGAGCTATAGTACCTTTCAAATTAGGACAGGATGCTTTCCCATTTCTAGGATGTGTGATACCACTTGTCTGAATAGTGAACCCTAGATCATTTCAAAAGCTAGGACAGGATAACCCTATCCTCCATAGGGGTGTTTGTTCTCTTTCCTGCTATGTGTTATGTGCAATGTATTGGATCTATACAGGGGTTCTCAAATTCTAATGAGTGGTTCAGGTTGTTCAGTTTAGCACCATTACTTCAAAAACAAAAAAAAAATAACAAAAACATAAAAATCAAAAACAAAAAATTTGTAAAAAAAAAAAATGTCGATATCCCACAAAGTCGACCATTTGTAAATAAATAGAACTTGTAGGGTATCCGACCATCTCTGTGATTGGGGAGTGACCACCTGTTGATTGAGCGGGCTTTATTTTGAATGTTGTGGCTGGCGCACACTTTGACTAGCAAAATTGAGAATGGTTTTATTCTGAGTTCTGAATTGAGTATTGAGTCTAAGTTTGACTCCACCAAGTTTGTAGAGTTAGAGTCAGGCTCGAGTCAGCCTAATGAGTCAGAGTCTGTTGATTTCGAGAGTGCTAACCTAGACATTTCTGTCTTGTCTAGGTCTTCTTTATCATTTTCTTTTGAGTCTGTGTCATTGCTGAGTCATAGTCTCTTTTCAATAAATAGAAAAACAAAAAAAAATGCCATAGAGTCTGCCTACTTTTCTGTGCCTTTAAATCATCGCGTTGACCAAAGTTTTTCAAAACTTTTTCCAAAACTCTGATAAAAACGAAGAGGAAGAATTTTCTCGGGATTTGCAAATTTTGATCAACTGAGAGGAAGAGAGGTGTGCTAAGCCTTTGATGAATAAAATCATTTTTGTTAATGTGGCTACTGAGAAGGATCCTGGCTTGGTCCAAATTGGTTCTATCTTATCTTCGTAAAGTACGAGTGATTAGTCACTTTGTGAAAAGATTTCAAAAACTATTTTTGCGTGGTCCTACGAAGACATGCCTGGAATTAGTTATACAGCATAGGATCCTCTTGACTCGTGGTCCGACCTTCTTAGCTCCTTAGCTTTCAAACCTTGATTCGAAGTATTCAATGATCATTCAAAGTGTAAGGCTTGCATAGCCGAATTGGAAATAGCCCTTGAACTAGGGGCCATGATGTGATTCAAATGGAGGCAACCCTTCAACTAGGGGCAATAAGGTCAAATATAGCCCTTGAACTAGGGGCAATGATGTGATTCAGATTGGACATAGCCCTTGAACTAAGGGCCATGATATGATTCAAAAGAAGACAGCCCTTCAACTAGGGGCAATAAGGGAGAATGTGATTTCGATTTGAAACAGCCCTTGAACTAGGGGCAAAAGTGTGAAGTTTGCATAGCTGAAATAGAGGCAGCCCTTGAACTACGGGCAATAAGGTACCACCCTTGAGAGGCTCGCTGGGCCGAAAACCCGGAAGGGCGACCCAGGCAAAAGTTAGAGCACAAAAAAAAATAATAAATAAAGAAGAAAAGCTCGCAAGGTTGAAAACCCGAAAGGGCGGCTTTGGCAAAAATTAGAGCGTAAAAAGAGAGTGTCAATACCCGAGTGAACCTTAGCCAGAACTATGTAGAGCCTGTGATTCAGATAAACAACCCTTGAACTAGGGGCAAGAGG
>JAPPVO010003437.1:0-27503 GCA_030407325.1 Camellia japonica | reverse complement strand
TCAGAAAGGCACTTTTCACATCCATTTGAAACAATTTAAAAGCCAAGATAACATGCAACACACCAAGCAAAATACGAATAGATTCGAGACGTGCAAAACTGCAAACGTCTCAATAGTCAACACCCTCTACTTGTGTGTAACCTTGAGCAACCAACCTAGCTTTAATTCCTAACAACAGTAACCTTCTCATCAGATTTATTTTTAAAAGATCCACTTGGTACCTATCACATTCATGTCTCTAGGTCTAGAAACTAGAGTCCAAACTTTGTTACGTTCAAATTGACCTAATTCTTCATGCATAGCATTGACCCAACTATCATCTAGGCAAGGCCTCTTTAAAATTCTTAGGTTCAATTAAGGAAACATAACACATATGTGATACCTCATCCCGAATCTGTCTTCGGGTTTTCATTCGATCCGAAACACTTCCAATCACCTGTTGAGCTGGATGATTCAGTTTTCACCCTTGCTGATGTTAAGCTCAGGACTTGCGGTGACAGAAGCAACAGGAGTGATGTTCCTTTGAGCACTCTTTGGACTTGAACTTACCTTGTGAGGATGGTGCTGTAACAATTTCTTGTGATTGGACCGCAGCTTCTCCTTGGTTTGTGGTTCAGTATCCAAGATTGGAGCCTCACCATTGTCATCCTCATTTGTTGCTAGAGTAGGTGCACCTGTGTTCTATAACCACATTGATAGATTCCATTAAAGATGAAGTTCGCAGATTATAGACTCGAAAAGCCCTACTATTGGTTGAATACCCTAGAAAAATACCTTCATCACTTCGGGAGTCAAATTGCCCAAAGGCTCCCTATCTTTGAATATGTAACACTTACTCCCAAAAGTTTTGAAGTTTTACACATTAGGTTTCAATCCCTTCCACAATTCATATGGAGTTTGTAAAGTGCCGGGCCTTAAAACCGCGGATTTATGACATAAACCGCAGTATTTAGGGCTTCAGCCAAAACTTTGGAGAAAGTTTCTTACTAAGGAGCATGACCCTAGCCATTTCTGAACAACTCTGTTCTTCCTCTCAACCACTCTATTTTTTTTGTGAGTAATAGGTGCAGAAAATCATGCTTAATTCATGCATATCACAAAAATCCGAAAACGAACTATTTTCAAATTCACGACCATGATCATTCGGATTCTTATGATATGCCCAATGGAAACACTCTGTTCATTTTGGATTTAAGGACTAAAGCCTGGAAAGCATCAAACGTATCAGATTTTCCCTTAAAAAATTTACCCAAGAAAACCGAGTAAAATCATCAACAGTTAGAAAAATGTATCTTTTACCTCCAATGCTTTCATTGCGAGTAGACCTTAATCCATGTGAACCAATTCAAGAGGACATTTGTTGTAAAGCTATTCACCTTTTTATGAGGGGCACGGGTTTGCTTTCCAAGTTGACATGGTCCACACATGGCTCAAATTCTTACCCAGTTTAGGTACTCCTCACAAGCTCTTTGTTGGCTATCTTAGTTAGGTCTTTGAAATTCATGTGACCTAATCTTTGATGCCACAAATCAATGTTACTTTGTGATGGCAAAGTGACAAGTGAGATCATTAGTAGTAACAATTCCATAGCAGTTATCAGATGTGCGAACCCCATGTAAGACAGTATTTCCCTTTTTATCCAAAATTTCAAATTTATTTTTAGAAAACAATACTTTCATGATGGGAATCACACATTTGACTAATGCTTAAAAGATTTGCTTTAAGACCATCAACAAGTAGAGCATTATCCAGTTGGGAAGACCAGCAACACTTATAGAGTCCTTACAATGACTCTAGAAGTGCCGCCATCTCCAAAGGTAACAATTCCTCCTTCATATTTTTCAAGAGAGGTGAAGTAGGATTTGTTACCGGACATGTGACGAGAGCAGCCACTATCAAGATACCACATGTGTGAGTCACGTGCTTTTAAGGCAGTGTGAACAACTAAACAAGTCAAATCATCTTTCCTTACCCAAATCCTTTTGGTCTTGGTCAATGTCTTGGCGTTGTGAATACCCTCATGAATCTTGGTATTCCGCCTAGACATGTAAGGTTGTCTCCTAATCCAAAATGTATTCGAATTTCTATCCTTTTGAGACACCTTACCAAACATTCATAGCAATAAGGATGAATGTGGCCATACCTACCACAATGATGACAAATAAAACAGGTTTTTCCTCCTATTTTGTTGATCTTACCCACTTTCGTAGATGAAGAGAGGAATCATCCTGGTCTACCTTTCAACTTTCCTTTTGCTTGAGTCTTCAGGTTATGTGAGGTAGAGGCCTGTCCCTTGTGAGCTGTTGCACCATAGCCTAGCCCACTTTTGTCACAACCCATTTGTTGAGACCCAAGGATGTCTTCTAGAGATTTGGAACCTTTGTTCCACATGGAGATTGTTGCTCTAGCAATACGAAGTTCTTCATCTTTCTGACAGACTATCTCTTCCAATTTAGCTTGTGACATCTCAAGACTTTCAAGCTTTTCTTCATATGTGGAATACACCTTCAAAAGTTCATTCCTTTCAGTTTCACAGGATAGTAGTTTTCCACATAAGTCTTGTCTGTCACTCGAGATCTTGATGATATTCTGCTTTGCTGCTACAAGTTCTCCTTTCAGCCTGACATTTTCACTCTCACATGTTTTGAGCTTGAGAGAGAGTTTGTCGTTGATTGTGGATAAATTCAGAGATTCCTCGTACAGCTTTTCGTAAGCTTGTTGTAGTTCTTCGCCATTGACCTCATCATTGTCTTCAGATGTTTCATCATCCACTTTTTGCTCTTCATTGTGCTTGACTTCATCCAATCTAACAACTAAGACAGGGAAGTTGCTGGATGGTGGGGAAGGTGAATCTCCTCTTTCATGGAATTGGCTCAGAATTTCCCATGCGTCTTTAGCCTTTGTGCAGTGAGCAACTCGTTGCTGTTCTTCATAGGAAATTGCTCCACGAATAGTAATCAGGGCTCTCTGGTTGCCTGGATTGTCTACACTTTCTGTATCTTCTTCAATGGCTTGCCAACCTTCTGGTTCAAAAGCTCTCAGAAAAGCTCTCATTCTGATTTTCCAATACAGGTAGTTAGTCCCATCAAAGGTGGGAACATGATGCAAGTTCTGACCACGAGCTAAATCCGATGGCTTTGGAAGAGGTTGAGTGAAAGAGGACCAAAATGCCATGAAAGCACTATCCCCGTCTTCACCGGATTCAGGTTCTTCGGGTTCTTGTTCCGACCCGCTTTCATCATCCCAAGTCACAGTGTAAACTTTCTTTCGATTCTTTTTCGAAGGGCATTCAAGGGCAATATGACCAAACCCTTGACATTCATAGCACTTTACCCCTTGCCCCTTTACAATCTTCTTTTCACTTTTTTGAGCAAATTTTGGTGGAAAAGTTTTGGGTTTTTCATTACTCTTGTCTTTTGAAATAGAGTCTCTGAAATTAGGCTTCTTTTTCTTCAAAAATTTTTTAAACTATTTTGTAAGCATAGCCGTCATCTCAGACTCTAAATCAAATTCAGTCTCCGGAGTTTTTGCAGTCTCATAAGCACTAGTGAAAGCCACACTATCTTTTTGTTTTTCTTTGAAATCTGGTGGGCTTCATAAGTCTGCAAGTTTCCAATGAATGGATCAAGCTTGAGAGTATCAACATTCTGAGCCTCCTCAATGGCTGTCACTTTTGATTGGAATCTCTCAGGAAGGGACCTCAAAATTTTTCAAACAACTTTAGCTTCCGGGATTTTTTCACCGAGTGTGAAACAGGAATTCACGATATCACTAAGTTTTGCATAGAAATCATCAAACGTCTCATCATCCCGTATAAAAAGAGTTTCAAAGGCGGAGGTGAGATGTTGAAGTTTTGACCTTTTGACAGAAGTAGTACATTCGTGAATCGTTTCAAGAATATCCCAAGCCTCTTTTGCCACCTCACACGTGCAGATTCGACGAAACTCTTCAGGTGTGATGGAGCAAAACAAGGAATTGAGAGCCTTACTGTTCCAACTCAAGTTTTGGTAATCAGTTGTGTCTCATTTATCAAGGGGTTTAGGAATATCAACACCATCAATGGTGACAATAGGTTCACTCCACCCATAGATTACGCAGTGCC
This sequence comes from Camellia japonica, assembly GCA_030407325.1. Taxonomy (NCBI): domain Eukaryota; kingdom Viridiplantae; phylum Streptophyta; class Magnoliopsida; order Ericales; family Theaceae; genus Camellia; species Camellia japonica. Next base: position 23,401 of record JAPPVO010003437.1, on the reverse strand, counting down.
AAACTTTCTCATCAATGGATTTTAAAAATGCTCTCATACGAGCTTTCCAATAAGAATAGTTTATACCGTCAAGTAAAGGAGATCTATGAGTCGAGTTACCTTCACGAATAGAATCCATAATACTAGTCACACAAAATCACACTCCTATAGTTTTGATAAAAAAACAAAGAGTGACCTGCTCTGATACCAATTGAAAATTCTAAGTGATTCGTGATTAGATCAAGATTAAAATATTCCAAATCCCAATAATCCAAAACACACAATCTAAATCAACAAGCACTTACGAAAGTGATTTAGAATGTATGTTTTCGGAATAAACAATAAATCGACACAAACGATTTTTTACGTGGAAAAAATCACAATTGAAGAACCTTCAATTGTAATAAAAAACACACGGCGAAACGCCACTAATCAATCCACTACTGAAGAAAGAAAGATTACAAAGATAATACACAAATTACCCAACTCAGTCAATTTGTCTTCGAATCTTCTGTAACTCTTTCACCACGCCTTCGTTTCGAAACTGATCAATCTTGAAGTTGAATCCACAATCTTCAATTGTCGAATTAACGACTACGTACAGAATCAAACGCCTTTTGAAACTATACGTTTGAATCTTCGGAATCCACCGAAGATAACTCTCTCTTGAATTTAAAGTATCAAACTCCTTGATGTATGTATCTTAGATCATGAGTGAGAACTCTTCTCAAAACATCAAGGAAAACTCACAAAACCCTCAGAAGAAAACTTCAAACAAAACCCTAGGACTCTTGAATAAGATCTAGAAAAAGTAAAACCTAAAAACATCCTAAACAGATATAAATAGGCAACTGAGTCCGCGATCTCCGCTCGAGCGCCCAACAGCCCACTCGAGCGGCTTCAACAAAATATGCGTGTGACAAAATAGTGGTCCGCTCGAGTGCTTGAGATCCCGCTCGAGCGCGAAATCACACACTCTAGTACTTTTACAGACTTGACAAAATACTAAGAGATCCAAAACTCCGCTCGAGCACTAATGATCCCGCTCGAGCGGGAAGAACAAAAACACAGAAAAAAAAACAACTTTAACAACACAAAGTTTTGTATCCGGAATTGACAATAAAGGGACCTAACACCTTTCATTAAAGCCAACTCCCTATCTGTAATAATGACTTTTGGAAAAACAATATTCTCCATAACAGTACGCAATGCGCCTAAAACCCGTGTATAGTTGTCCTCCCGTTCATGACCAAAATAAGCAAAAGCAACTGAAAAAGTCAAGTCCGTTGATATTACCCCAACAATCTCTAAGAGAGTGAGTCGATACCTATTAGTCTTGTATGTGTAATCCATAATCAACACATGTGGAAATGTACATAACAACTCCAAACTAACTGTGTGTGCCCAGAACAAGTCAGTCACCATTTCTCTATCATCACATCGATGCCACTCAACATAATTTTGAATCGACAACTGCCCCAATAGTTGTTGCATCTGTGATCTTCCCGCCCTCTGTACTACTCGATGTCGATGACGTGCGTTGTAGATTGTCTTCATTGTTGTCGCATTAAAGGAATCCCTTTGTTTCAATGTAACCAATATCTCTTTTGGTTGCACCATACTCTTCGACATGTCAACTAATAAGGATGTTTCCACCTTAGATAATCTACTAGCAAATGAGTGCCCTTCAAGATGTTCAGTAGACGGATAATTGTACACTCCACATAAAACATGCAACATCCACTCATCATTTGTAGGTAATTTTTTCCCCCTTAATAGAAATGGACATCCACACTTTTTAAAACCTGTCAACCTTAATCGTTCCCCCTTGATCTTCCTGTTGTCTCTATAATAACCACTTCTTTCACAAGCAAGGGTAAGCCTTGGTTTTTTGCCATTACCTCCCGCACTTGATGTCTTTATAACAACGACAAATCCAGTCTTCCTCCCAACGTCAGAAGCCTATTTAATTAATGCTTGACGACTACTAAAAATCTAAACATAATAAATACATTTGTACGTCATATTATTAACAAAACTCAATACAAATTAAAAATAAGAAAAAATTATATTCATAAAAAAAACTTAACAAACCTCGTCTGTAATGAATTCATGACTAGAGTCCACTAATAATGCAGTACTTGTGTTGTTGCAATGAGTATAAGTACAATCCTTCCAAGCAAAAAAAAAAATTATATTGAAAATACATGGCAATGAGTAGCCGAACAAATTTAAAAAATTCGGCCTTATATTACCGGAAATATATCTTTTATTCGGCAATTTGATACCAGACTTATATTTTTTGTTCAGCACTGTGATGCTGGACTATGTTGTTTTGTTCGATTTCAAAACACTGAACAAAAGTCGCAAACCAGTACAGAAAATCGAAACAAAAACCTACCAAACTAATAAAAAAAAACTCACCATTTCACTTTTTTTATGGTTTTTCACCATCGTGTATTCATCCATTGCTTTTTTTGATGATCAAAACACTATGATTATCACTTTTTCAAAAGAGATGTGTAAGAGAAAAGAAAAGTTTAGAAAGGAAAAACAGAAGTAGGGATTGAAAATCAAGGGGTGTAAGGAGATAATCAAATATATTTAATTTTAGTGTTTTGTCCTTTTAAGTAATTTCACACATGGATAAATTTGGAAGAAAAAAACAATCTCATATGGAGGGTGTAAGGAGGTAAAAGAGTGGTGTAAGTAGAATCACCTTTGTGAAAATTACATCCCCTGAATCAGCAATTTTATTTTTCTAAATTTCCATTTTACCCCAACAATAATCTAATAGCTTGATAATTAATATGCATTATAAACCAATTGACAAAAAATAAGGGTAAATTATAAACACACCTCCTGAGATTTACTTAAATTACAAATTATCCCCTGTAGTTCTAGAAATTACATTATGCCCCTAAGGTTTCTAATTAATAACAAATAGGTCCTTTTATTAATAAATCAAGTTAATTAACAGTTTTTAATAATATTAAATTTTTATTTCAATTAATAATTCAAATAATTTTATTATTGTATAGGTGAACAGTTAGAAATTTTACTTTTTCAATTAATTATGTTAAATAAAAAATTCTGACAATGAGGTATTTGTAATTTTCCAAACCATAGGGGCAATTCAAATTTTAAGTAAATCTCAGAGGGTGTATTTGTAATTTATCCAAAAAATAATGTAATATATGTGATTAAAATAGTTACTTTCACTACTATGAAATTATATTAATGTGCAAGCCTCTCAAGGAAAACTCAATTGTACATTACTTGAAACAAAAAAACGGAAATTGGTGAAAGTTGTTATGATTTGGGTGAAAATTAGGGTTTCATATAGAGTAATTGTTCATTTTGTGATGGGTTGGATTTAATTTTGCTAGTAGAAGAGATAATGGGAGTGGAGAGGGTAAGCAGCGGAAAATGAAGGGTAGAGTAGGGGGGGAATGTTGATTGCGGGTGGGGATTAAATATCACGAACTGGGCTTAGCCTAATTGGCCACCATACCTTCCTTAGGGCTTAGTCCCAAGGAGGTCATGGGTTCAATTTCTCTTAGGGGGGTTGAATTAAGGCAGTGCAAACACTTATGTGCTTTGCCAAGGGTGGGGAGATTTTCTCCCATAGGTGTTAATCTAACAACTAACAACTAACAACTAACATTTGCCGATCAAAAAAAAAAAATATCACGAAGAAAGGCGATTGAATGAATGTCAATGGCAGTTGAAATGGACCAAGGAATTGGGAGTTGGAGTAGTGGCTAAAGATGGAGGAAGACACGGGTGGCTAGGAAAGGTTGAAAGAAAAAGGTGTGAGTGAGGAAGGAAGGAGATAGGTAAAATGGGAATTTTGTTTTGCAATTGAAAGATAATTAGAATTTTTTTTTTTTTTTTTTCCAGCAAACTTTGTTAATAGATGAACTTTGATAAAGAAATATCTGTAATCTAAGTCACAATGAGAAAATTGTATTTTAGGTCAATTTCATGAGTATTTGTAATTATCTAGACAACTATATCAAATTCAACATTCAACTGTATAAGAAAATTTTAAAAAAAAACACATAATCATGTGCATATACAAACACTGCCTAAAGATAAAGCTAAAAATTAATGCCAAAGAAGCAAAATGGATGTAGTATTCTAAAGAGTTTAATAATTTGTGAATGCTTGATATTAGTCAATGACTCAATGGTGTGCTTTGTATCACACAAAGCAGTTTCTTCTTGGTGTGGGTTCCACCTGGAAACGAAAAGGTACAAATTTAAGAAAAATTGTTGAGATAAAATGAGAATCCCCTAGCATATCATATCTTTTTGCCCAATAGGATTCACTTTACAATAGGCTGATCCTGACTAGTGTTTGGAGTTTCAAATTTGAACTTTCTCATCAATATCTTCTTACTCAATAGTATATTATTATATACATTTCAACCAACCTAAATAATCAACAAACACAATTTTCATACTGAAAATCCATTTAAAATGATGTAATAATAATATTTTTAAAATTATAAATTATACTAATGTGTGTATTTTGATTTAAAATGAAAGGAGGACAAATGTCAAATTTTTTTGTGCAAGAATTATATGCAAAAGTTATGTTTGTATAAGGTTATTCAGAATCAACTCATGTCATTTGGAAACTTGTGCTTTAATAAACTCAATAATACAAGTTAGATAAATAAGTAAATAATGTATTCAATTTGAAAAACTGGGAATTGTGGAAACCTCCTTGATTGGATGTCTTGCAACAAGTTTTTGCAAACCCCCTTTTCAAATGGTAAATTTTTTATTTTTTTATTTTTTTATTTTTATAGTCTATCAGTAGCTTACAAAGAATATTGTCATTATTTTCTAAGAACAATGAAACATACAAATTTGCTTGCTGTTTAAAATGTCCTATTTGTTGAATTTATCGGTTATTCTAATTACTTTTCTTTTTCTTTTTCTTTTTCTTTTTTTGGTGTGTTGAAGAATTTGTAGAAATGGAAATATGAGAAATAATTATAATTTAAATTGCTTCAACGTAGATAACTTATAGCGATGAAATGCTGTCAACAAAAGGTTACAATAATATTTAACAATAATATCGCAGTCTTTTTCATTACAAATCTGCATATAATTACATGTCTTTTACAATGTTTATAATTAAATAAGTTAAATAAGTCAAGTGTATATCCTTAAAAAACTCTGAAGTAGCAAATTATCAACCGTACATGTATAAAATTGCATATAAATACATGGAAGATATATATTATTTATTCTCACAAAATTATAATACTAAGCAATGATAAAAAAATAAAAAATAAAAAAGTTAGTTAAGTAAATTTAAGGATTTATAAGCAATGATTTATAAAAGTATTTTTTATAACTAAGGGTAATTACATAAATTCAAGTTGTCTATTAGCTTGGTTATGGAGCAAACTGTTATGGGAGGAAAGTGTAATTTAATCAAACTGAGGGGGCACATTGTATTTTTCTGAAACCTTAAAGAAGTTGTTGTAATTAATTAATTCTAACTTAAAAATAAATTATATGTACTTTTATATATTAATACAAATAAATTTAAAAAATTAATAAAACATTACTTTATTTGTCACTTGTAATAAAAAGAAGAATTGGTACCCGTGGACATCTAGCACTAGGTGATCCACGTGGCATATTAAAACCCATACCCTCTCAGCATTTCTTCAATAATATAATATTATGTTTAATTTATAAATATATATTATTATATGTAGCATATATAAGCTTGGATCTTGTGATTTAAAAAACAAGATTATTATGTTTCTTTCCCAATTTTTAAAATAATAGGGCATGAGCAAACTTGTCGTAAGCCACTACCAAATAAAATAATTTATAATCATAAAATATTATTAATCATGGTTAGGTTATGTCAAAAATAATACGAGTCTCAAAAGAATAAATAAATGCACTATAATAGGTTTAAATATTCATTAGTTTTCTTTGTATATTATTTAATATATTCCCCAAATGAAAGCAAAGTTAGCCTCTCCCCTATGACTCTTAATATTTATATATTACATAGATAAGATTAAAAAAAAGGCTCTAGCTAACTTTTTTTAATTTAATTAATATATACTATCTATATATAAAAATATATAAAATACAAGTGGTGCAAAAGCCACTATTATATGATACTACACGCTTTGTCCCACTTTGTGGACTTTTTTGTATTTTTCAATAAAAAAAAAATGTTATATACAGCTATAACTTTTACATGGACCTTAAAAATTTATCTCAACTTTATTTTTACATAAATTTTTTTATTTTAAAATTTTTTGTGGAAGATTTGGTCATCGATGTCCTAAATTTCTTATCCTTATGAGTTGTTCAATTTTAAAAATTAATTGGGGCCCACATAACTTGCTTTGCTAGACATACATAAATACAAATGCAACTATTAATCATATGAATGAGGTGGTATACATTAGTAGTTCTACTTTAGTTTCTCTTATAATATTAAACACCAAATATCCTAACTACGTTTATAAAATATGTCCCATCTGATATTTTATATTTTTTCCATACCAAATTATTTGTTCATTTTCAAATCAGATCAATAAATTTTGTAAAAAAGTAAATTTTTTTTACAAATTAAAATATTTCAATTAGTTCTTGTAAGTAAAGTTTTCAAAACCATTAAAAAAATAGTAATGAACAAAATATATACATTTTGAAATGTCTATAAATAGCGAAAAATAACTTTGGGACAGATGGAATATTTAATTAGTGAGATGACATTTTCCCAGTTTCCGTTTTATAAAAAATTTCCAAAATGGTGTTTTTCTACTAAATGGAATATATTAAATTTAAAATATTTATTAACCTTTTATCCCCATTTTTATTTTCTCTATAAATAGCGCTTATGTGACATGAAAAATTGGAATTGGTTTTCTTGCTGTTGGCCTAGACCAAAGCACTGTGCTATTGGACTTGTAGGCTACACGATCCGATTCATTAGGTTTGTGAGGTTCATCGAATAGATCAAACTTAAAAAATGTCAATTTAATCAAATATTAATAATTATATATGTAAATAATATTTATCTTAAAAAAATAAATAGTCATTATTTTAAACAAAGTTGATTGTTTATTTTTTAAGACAAATATAATTTAAATTGACAATTAATAAGAGTTATGTTAGGGATCTCAAATAAATTACTAAACAAATTATCAAACTTTTCACATAGGTGTGGAATCCATACAAATTACATATGTATGGGTCCTATACCCATGTGAGAAGTTTGATAATTTATTTAATAATTTATTTGAAATTCATAATAATTTTTATTAATAATGTTTGATCAAGTTAAATTTTTTTACAACAATAACCTACTCAAAAAATTCAACCGCAAAATCAAATCATTTACGTAGTCGGAGTAAGGCCCACAAGCCCAATAGCGCGATTGGGCTAGGCTAACAACAGCAAAATCAATCTCCAAAAAATTAAGCTTATGTGGCACTTTAAATGCTCATACTTTAATGTGCCACGTTTGAGAGGGAATTAGTTGGATCTCCTTCTTTATAAATTTATGGTGTTATGTGTATTAATTAATATATTAATTGGTATATTAATATATGTTATAATATTTTTTATTTTAAAATTATGATTTCACTCATTATTTAAATTATAAAGATTCAAAATTTATAAAATATACTATATCATCTGTTATTACACTAATTGATATATCGATTATAAATAATATTATATGTACCAATTAATATACTAATTAATATACTAATAAATGATATGACATAATTTAAAAATTTCAGATATTTGTAATTGACTAATGTTATATGTACCAATTAGTGCACTAACTAGTGTACCAATTGATGATGTAGCATAATTGATAAGTGCACTTTTTGACTTTTTATGAAATATGGGTTGGATTTGGGTTGGGTTTGAAGTGATGTGTTAGAGAGGTAATGTGACTTAAATAAGATGATGTGACTTAAATAGAATAGTGACTTTTTGACTTTTTGAATCTTTTTGAGGATGCCAAACTTGGCCTTAATTTGTATAATGAGTGAGGTCAATACTAATATTATAATTATTGTTGGTACACTAGTTAGTACAATAATTGGTGCATGTAATACCACTATTTATAATTTGTATAATATGCGGGGTCAATAATAATGATATAAAATTAATTAATATATTAATATATACATTAATTAATACATGTAGTCTCACCGATCAATTAATACATATAACATTAATTTTTTTATAAATTGTTACTTCGGCAATGCTACGTAGCTCAAATTTTGTGGCTCAAAAGTGGCTCAAATAGCCAAAACGACGTCGTTTTGAGTACAGAACAACATAAAAATGGCCACAACGACGTCGTTTTGACAATTTGAGCCACTTTTGAGCCACAAAATTTGAGGTACGAGACATTTTCCTTGTTACTTTAGCACAGGGTGTTTCCCATAATAATGGGCCCTTGTATTGAAAGCATAAATTTGAACTAGACAATATACACAGAACATTGCATATATTTGTCCCAAACTATAAACACACTCATAAGATGCAAGTATGATTCCTAAGAATTAAAATTAACAAATAAGAATCAACACAATATGCAATTTACACATACAATATAAGTTTATACGTTAATTTTTTTCAATTCACATGTCTTTTCACATGTCTACATTTATTGATTTGGTCAAAATCCCCTGATCAACATTTAAAATCACCTCATACAAATAATTATAGATACAATCTGTATATAGTTACTGCAGTATCCTTTTCAACTTCTCTTACACTATGGTTAGTGATAAAATTGCTAAATTATTTTTATAAAAAATCTTAAAAAACATAATTTATATATTAAAAAAAATCTAAAATAAATATAAATATCTATAATTATCCCGTGCATAGGACGAGTGATAGGCTAGTATAAATTAATTACAAAATCAAATATAACCCTCTCTTATAAGGTGAGTTTATATAGGTTCCATAGTTATGTTTCATAGTTGTGTTGAATTTTGTGATTAATAATTATGTTTGTCTTAAAAAAAATGAACAGTCTATTTTTAAAAATATATTTGTTATCTATTTTTTTAACACAAATATAATAAAACAAAAATATTACAATTATCGGATCGATTTATTTATTTTTACTTTTTATGAATGATATAAACTGAAAATCTTATAAAATGAACAATTTAAATTATTAAAACAGAATCCGTAATGGACTCCACAAACACTTCAAGTTCTCACTTTTAAATTTAAACTTGAGAAACCATTTAAGTTACTATTATAAGTTCAGTAATTTTCTTTAATCTTTATTTCTTAAAGATAGGTAGAGTAATTATCATTATCTCTATATATTAATGAATAAACACAATTGCATATCTATAATGGATTTGGAATTAAATGATTACGGTTATTTATATTTTCTATGGTTGTTTTGGATTTTAGATTTATTGAGGAAACAAAGAAATAAATGTAGATTTTACTTTTATTATTTTTCCATCTTTTCTCTAAATTAATTAAATATTCTAACGCGGTCTATTTTTTAAATATTTTTGATAGACACTTGTTAATTTTAAGTTATAGGTAAATTACCCTATAATGTTTATAAAAAATACTTGATTCCCTACAATTCTTAAAATTAATAACATTCTTTCTTAAGATTTATATTTACATAACAAATTACTCTTTTTAATAATCAATTATTTGTTAAAAAAACAAAATAGAGAAGTCTTGACCTATATATTTTATTTTATCATCATTAGTTTATTAGTCATATATATATAAATCAATATTGTTATATTTTATACATCAAAATGTATATTTTGCCTATCTTAATTCAATTGTTTACACATCATATTCATTAGTTCCTTTTTGTTATCCTTGCTTTTAAAAAAAAGGATTAATACAATAATGTAATAATTATTAGGGAATTCTATGTGTTTTTTGTTATGATTTTTGTAATATTTTATTATTATTTATTTATTTTTGTTATATGTTATATGATGTTTAATTATAATTTTTTTTACTTATAAATTATGATAATTGTGATAATCAAACTCATAAATACGATAATTTTTATATAACACACCTTCTTAAAGGCGTATATCATAAGATTATCCTAATTATTATATTTTCTCAAATATCATGGGAGAGGTCGGTATAAATTAGCACCATTTTTTCTCCCTTTGAATAGATTTACACTTTTTTGTTTCCTTTGATGGCTAATTAGATGATGTAATTGTTGGTGGTCTTGTAGTTAGGTTTTTATGTGCATGGTCACAAAAGGGCCACGTGGGCCTGATGACATAGCATTGTGGCTGAACACGTGGCAGCGCTTTGGGATTGCATTTCATTTGACGATGGTGAGGGTGTGTGAACTGTGAAAGAAGCTCTCACACAAACCGACAAAACCAAAAACAAAAAAATAAAAAAGAGGGATCCATTTTACGGTGGGGTCAACCCGCATTCAAGTGGGCCCCACATACATCCTACGTGGCCACAACTGTCTCATTAAACAAAAGAAAATATATTCAGTTCTTCTTAAATGGGGTTCTTCTTTTGTGACAGGACTGTGTCACACAGTCAAAAACGGACGGTGGTGCGAAAGGGAAAGTCAAATTTAAATGAAGGCCCTCCACGGCTAAGATGATCGGTACTAATTTAATTTATTTAAATAAAATTAATTAAAAAATTAATATGATAAAATATTATATTAAAATTAATTAAATTTTTTTCATAAAATTATAAAAAATTATTTCCAAAGAACTTCAGTCTAGTTTCTTACCACGTGGCCTAACCAATCTGTCAGTTGTTTTTTTAACTTAACCAAGTGTGTGCTCTTATCTTTGCTCTTGTTAAAAAGAAAGATATTCTGGCACTGTTAGACATAAAAAAAGTGGATGTTGATCAATCAGAAGTTTACACGCAATGAAAACGACAATGCCACGTCGGACAACCGGTTTGGTACCTTCTATTGGTGCACTCAGTCACGAGCGCGTGATTGAATTCTCAATTTTATTTATTTATTTTTAATTTTAAACTGTGCTGTAAAAAAATTGATCCTAAATGATAATTTCAAAAAAATAAAAATAAAAAAATCCTACCGTGTTTGATTTTAATCTTTAGAATTTAATTTTATAAAAATTAAAATTTTTTATTTTTCATATTTCTTTATTTGTAGTGAATTTTTTGTTACAATTTTAGGTAATTTTATTTATTTTTTTAAGTACATCTAATATAAATACAATTAAAAAATATAATACTTGTGAATTATTTTAAAAAAATTCATGAAATATCAAAAATATTTCAAAAAATATAAAAACTTAATACATTATTATATTCTTGTGTATTTATTAATTTTTTAAAATATTTTTATAAATATTTTACTTTTTAAGTAAATCTATGTTAAATGCATCTAAAAAGTACAAAATTTGTTTAAAATATTAAAAAAAATTCACTAAAAATAAAAAAAAAAACACACAAAAAAACTATTTTAGATAAATTGAATTCTAAAAATTGAAACCAAAAGTAGTGTCGTAAAAATTAAATTTTTTTATATCATCATTAATACGTGATATCATTAATTAGTAATAAATTTATGTGTAATTGTAATAAAACATCCTACAAATAACAGTTTAGAGGCTTTCAATAAGTATTATAAAATATTAAAATATTTGCAATTTTAATATATTTTATTAAATATTTACATACTTTTTAATACAAACAATAATCTTTAAAAATGACTTTTTAACATATTTTAATAAGAAATTACTAATTTATAACATATATATAGTAAGATATATGACAATATGATTGAATAAATTAATGATATAATATTATATCGGTTGATTCAAATAATTTTTTTTTTTCAAAATATGGGCCCAAAACACGTTAGCTTTACATGACGCATATACATATCACTTAATAAAAATATATATATTTTAGTTTTTTTATTGTTAAATTATTTTTTTAATTTTAATAAATAAATTAATTAAATTTAAAAATATTTTAGTTTTTTTATTGTTAAATTATTTTTTTAATTTTAATAAATAAATTAATTAAATTAAAAAAAAAACAATGGTGAGGTTTAGATAATTTTAATAATGAAATCACCAAATAATTTCAAACATAAAAAAATGTGGGACCTACAGTTTTCTCGGAAGTTCCGTGACCGTGACTCGAGTTTTTCCTCCCACAACCCGCTGCCCATCCAATCTCCTCCGTCCGATTGAAATCCTTCGAACGATCCAGATCTATCACGCGGCTCCACATCCAGCCGAACCCGTCCTGGTTCGGTGCCAGATGGGACTAATTGGAATCTGAGAGCTTTAAATAATGTTATCGCCATGTCAGATTTCAATCGGACCGCTAATACAGTTCGCTTTTGGAACTGGAGACATCATGACCGTTCGCTGCATTCATTTTTACACCAGTCATGTGGGGACCAAAAGGGCAATTATGGAAATTTAGTATTCATTAATATTTTAATAAATTTTAGCAAAAAAACGTGGTACCGAAATAATGAAATTTGACCGGGTAGGAACGATATTTTCTGCGGTCACATAGATTCCTTGTGATCGTCATGTTGCTTTTACCAAGGTCCCTGGCCACCGGCTATAACCGGTTACCTCACACAACTCTTAAGGAAAGTGTAGAGCTTTTCTCTATTTGTTGGATCTTGATAAGTACCCTCACGGTTAGAATATCATATTTTTGTTTCTATCTCTTGGGTCCCATTTTTTATAATAAAAATATTTAAAATAAAAAATTTTATAAAAAAATAAAAAACTTAAGGAATGTTTGAGATAGTTTAAATAAATATATTTTAAAAATTTTTATAAAAAAATGTGTAAAAATATAAAAAAATAATTTAATTTAAAAAAATAAAAAAATACACTACTATAAGAGAGGCCAAATAGTTCTTTAAGACCATCTCTAACAGTGCATCAAACTATGTATCAGATTTGAAATTTGATGAAAAAATAACTTTTTCAAGCTTCAATGGTTTCACCAATTTGATATTAAAATGAGAATGGAACAAACATTTCATCAAACTGAGGACAAGCTCTGTATATCAGTATTTCACTGCGTTTAACCGTTGGGGTGGGCCAACCGGTCAACCAACTGGATGTCCGGCCGGTTGACCCACCGATCGACCGGTTCCCTTTTAAATAAGTAGGTTCAAATCGGTCAAAAAGGATCAAACAGGTAAAAAAAAAAAATTTGCCCTTACTGGTCGACCCACCGGTCGACCCTTCTCTTTTGATGTACGATTGGAACAAGCCATATCAGATTGAGAAAATTGACTTTTTTTTACTCAAATTTAATGAAAAATTTGATTCACCGGTAGAAATGCTCTAATATATTACAAATTTAATAATAAGTCATCGAATAAACAAATAGATTGTTTCTTAATAATAGCTATTAATCTATATGTATAAAAATCAAATTATTAAATAATTGTATCAAATTATTTGAATTGTTTATTTAATAAAATTTGTTGAGAAAATAATTATGAAAAAATAAATTAATCAAAAATTAATAATTACTTTATAAGATCATTTTTTATTTAAAAATATAAACAACAAATATAATTTAAAAAAGAATATATATTTTAATTATATTTATTATTTATTTTTAAAATAAAATATATAATATGTAACTATCGAGTTTCAATTTGAATTGTTAAAAAATATAAAAATTACAATTATTTTGACTTTTATAGCTTTTTAAAAAAATCGTCTACAAAATTGTTGACTCTTTTAATCATAATAATAATAGTATATTTTTTTTCTACCATTTATTTATTGCAAATTGGTAGTGATGAGTGAGCATGATCCTTGTGGAGAAAGCAAACAACTGACACGTGTCCGTAAGAGCGCACAGAGTTGAGTGGTATAGATCGGACGGTTGAAGTTTTGCCATGTTGGAAACGTGTTGTTTAGCCGTTGGATGTGTCGCTAGATGAAGGGCTGAGATCAAAATTATGTGTCAAAAGCGATGAATCTAGGCCTTCCAGGAGGGTTTGGAGTGGGTTTCGCCGATAGTGAAATACCAAAAGGATGTTGAGATAGAGAGCAGAAAAAGAGGATAGAGAGAGAAGTTAGAGAGAGAGAGAGAAGGGGGCAGAAGAGGACTGGAGAAGCACATAGATGAGATAGAGAGAGAGAGTTCATATCATTTCTGAAAGTAATTGTTTTTAATAGAAAGATCTTTGGGTTTCGTATATGATCATCTGGGTATAGAGCTTGATTTTACCCAGAAAAGATTGAAGAATCAATCAAGGATGGACAGAAACAGAGAAGCCAGAAGAGTTAGTATGCCTCCGGCATCGGCGAACGGTTTGTCGAGACGAAGACACAGAAGTAACAGCTTGAGAGATTCACCAGGTTCGATTCCGATTACTTGTTCAGATCTAATTCTAAATCCATCGATTCATTCTTGAATCGATTTGGTTGAAATTTCTTGACGATTTTTCTTTTTTGTTTTTCTTGATTCCGATTCTCATAATTTTGCAGAGGAAGATGGACCGGTTGAGTTGCACGAACCGGCGAGGTTACGAGACCGAGGAGTGAAGAAGGATCGAGATCATCGGGATCGGGATCGGGATCGAGACAGGGACCGGGACCGGGACCGGTCGAGTCGGAGCAAGAGGAGGAGAGGAGATAGGTTGATTCACGGGAGTAATAGAGAAGATGGTGGCGAGGACAGTTCAGAGGAGAGCGTGAATGATGAGGAGGACGATGAGGATGACGATGGAGCAGCCGCCGCCGGCAGTGGTGGAGCGGTGAGGATGTTGCCGCCTAATCCGGCGGCGTCGATGTCGTCTTCATTGCCGAACCACCACCATCAGCACCGGAAGAGCTTTCCTCCCTCTGCAACTACAAAATCGTTCTCACCAGCACCTGGTTGGAAACCAGCCGATGAAATGATAGGCTTTACTGTTCCAAGAAAAGCTCGAACAGGTGTGGATTAGACTGTTCTGAATCGCCTATCTTGTATTGAGAGATTCGGAGATTTTGCTAATCTGTTGGGTGTTTTTTTGTGGTTTCAGCTTCCACAAAGAGGTCTCATGAATACTGGGTTCCTGGTAATGGAGTTGGAGCAGAGCAAATTCATCGCCAAGCTTCAAATTCACCAGTGCGACCGAGTTTGGCTTCGACTTCAACACCTCCGGCGGCTCCAATCTCGCCGTCTTCTTCCAATGCTTCGGTTCGGAAGAAGATGGTCAGTTTTCTTTTCTTCAACCCCTTTCTGTTATCTTCATAGATTGTTCAATTGACTGACTCTTAACTTTTTTTTCTTGTAGAAACCCAATGGACCCAAGCCAAGGCCACCAAAATCATCGTCAAAATCGTTGTCTTCAAACCCTGAGGAGCTTGAGATTGAGATTGCGGAGGTGTTGTATGGCTTGATGACCCAATCGCAAGGCCCTTCGAAGAAAGAAATTGTTGGGAACAACAACGATTCAGCAAAGTTCGATTCGAGAGAGGTGAACAAATCGAGCAGCGATGCGAAATCGAGAGTTTCGTCTCCGATCTCAAACTCCACATCGACTGCGCCTCAGTCATCATCGGCTGTGGTGCAGCAGAATTCTAGCTCCTCTCCAGCTCCTATCTCAGCTGTTGGTCCGTTTCTTGAGAGCATTTCACAGCTCAATCGATTCAATTTCTGTATATGTTCTAAGCAATTGGGTGATTTGATTTGATTTGGAACTGATCTTTTATTTTTATTTTTTTGGGGGGGGGGGTTTAATTTTGCAGCACCGAAGAGGAAAAGGCCGAGGCCAGTATCAGAC
Source organism: Camellia japonica (assembly GCA_030407325.1). Taxonomy (NCBI): domain Eukaryota; kingdom Viridiplantae; phylum Streptophyta; class Magnoliopsida; order Ericales; family Theaceae; genus Camellia; species Camellia japonica. Next base: position 7,621 of record JAPPVO010003437.1, on the reverse strand, counting down.
AGCGTGGTGGGTGGTTTCAGTGCTCGGAACAGTCCCATTTCTTCATCAACAACAGCGACAATGAAGGTCGAGATGGATCAGGCACCGAAAACTGAGATTTCATCTCCCAATTTGGAGAAGAACCCAGGATCTACAGTCGAAAATGGTCACGATTTTGCCGGATCTCAGGCGGTTCCACCGTCATCGGAACCATCACCACCGGAATCGGCTGCCTTGTCGGAGTCAAAGCCTGTGGTTGAAGAATCCAGAGAAACCCGAGATGTGGGTCCGGCGAAGGACTCGGCGGCGGCGATGGTCACCTCTCCGAAGAAGGAATTGGGTGTTGTCAAACCAGAAGATGATCGTGAGGACACGACAGCGACCAAAGCGTGAGCTTCTCAAAGTTTTTTGCTTTGATTAATTTTCTGTCTAATCGTTTAGTTCTTGACGAATCTAAAGATTTCTATGTACTTTCATGTCTGATTTTATGCAGGAATCAAACAATCCCAGAGATTGAAATCCAACGGGAAGAAAAATTCCAGATAGATCTGATGGTGAGGATGAAGAGAAAATGCAAATCTTGTAGTCGTTGACTTAATTTTTTGGAATTTTAAAGATTTTTATTTATTTATGATTTTTTTTTAACAGGCTCCACCTCCTCAGTCGAGATCGTCGCCGGAAAGGGAAGCCGATGTCAATTTTGTGGTGACGGCGTCGGAGCATAAACCGGCTGGACCTGAAGTAGCTGCCGTGAGTAGATGGCCTTTTCGTTTGCTTCATCAACTGTGGTTTGGTTTGGTTTGGTTTGGCTCTGTGTGACCAAAGTCATTGTGGTGTTGAATCTTGCAGGAGGTAAGACCGATGATGAGTAAGGATAAGGAGGATGAGAAGGCGGCGAAAGGTGGCGGAGATGAGGCGGTGAATGTGGCGGAGCCTGAGCTGAAAAAGGCAAAAGCCACCGTAGAAGAAGCTGAATCGGAGAAGCCTTCTCCTGTGTTGATTAAGGAGAGGAACATTGATCTTCATCTTGATTTGGAGAAAACTGAAAGAGATTCCAGTCCCAGCAACAAATTACACCCACATGCTCATAAACATCATCAACAATTGAAAATAGAACAGCCACATACAGAGAAAACAGGTATACTGTTAACCGGATTTCTCATATTTTGTTTTTAGAAGACAAAAATCTGTTTCTTTTTTTTTTTTTTTTTGTTATCCAAGATTTTGGCCAAGTGGGATTTTGTTGATTGAGTGGGTGTAATTGCCTGTTTTCCAATCACAGCTCAACCCAACTCTTTGCCTTTGCCAATGTCTGTAGCTAGCTGGCCTGGTGGGCTTCCTCCGATGGGGTATGATCGGATTGATTTTGTTGTGTTTTGATGCTCAATTTCGTTACTATCAATTAGTGGCATATTGGTGGTGATTTGATTCAAATTTGTTATTCTTATCAGCAGATATATGGCCCCTTTACAAGGAGTTGTATCCATGGACGCTAGCCGGATTCCTTCTACACCAATTCAGGTACTAACTATGCATTTTTTATGTTATGTGTTTGGTGCTTAAGTGATTTGTAAGTTTGTAACCTTCTTTTCTTCAAACAGACAATGTTTTCTCAACCCCGGTCTAAGCGGTGTGCTACGCATTGCTACATTGCTCGGAACATTCACTATCTCCAGCAATGCATGAAGATGAACCCTTTCTGGTCAGCTGCAGCGGCAGCTGGTTCTGCTGCATCGTTGTTCGGGGCAAAGCCCTGCAATCTCAATGTCAATGTGGTGCCCTCTGCAGCAGAACTTCATGGAAACATTGGCGCCGGGAGGAGTGTCGTCAACTCTGTTGTGCATGATAAGGGTCAGGGTCAGGGGGGTCTTGCGATCTTCCCCGGCCATTCTGGGAAAGACAAAGGTAGTTCTCAAGCAGCCAACATTGCCGATACACAGAGAAAGCAACAACAGATTTTGCTTCAACAAGCTTTGCCCCCTGGAGCTTCACCAAATAATATACTGGTACATTTCCATTTCTTCCTCCAAACCCCATATTTTATTCTCTTATTTGATGAATAATTAAGAGCCTCTCCAGACCTTAACTTTTTTTTTCCCATCAAATTTATTAAGAAGTTTAGACATTTTGATATACACTCCAATGGTAAGAATCAAAATTTTCTGACAAATCTTTTTAAAAATACCTCACCTATCTCGAAAACCTCTTTTAACCAATTCAGGTTTTCTAAATAATAATAATAAATAAAAAAAAATCCCCAATCCTCTTGTTCTTTTAATAATTTCAGCGAACTTGAGTGGGAAGGAGTTTCGAAATTTGGTAAAGATTTGATTCGTACCTGATTTGATGAAAGATGGAAACTTGATTTGATACAAATTACAAATTTGATGAAAGGATTGGCTCTCTTTTTCACCATAATTTATATCAAATTTAAATTTGGGGTAGGAATTTGGTGAAGGATTGGAGATGCTCTTATATGGGCGTTTTTTAATGTGTTGTGTTAATTTTGGGTTCTCTCTCTCAAATTTACAGCATGGACCAGCTGCTTTTATCTTCCCCATGAACCAGCAGCAGGTGGCAGCTGCTGCAGCTGCTTCCGTTCGACCTGGATCTGCAAAGTCTCCCGCAGCCGCCATAGGGAGTGTAGCTTCTTCAACTACTGCATCCAACTCTGCTTCTGTGAATGGTTCAGCTCCCCCAGGGGCAGCGACAGTGAGCTTCAATTACCCAAATATGCCTGCAAGTGAAACACAGTATTTGGCTATACTGCAAAACAATGCATACCCTTTTCCAGTTCCTGCCGTCGGAGCACCACCAACCTATAGAGGAACCCATGCTCATGCTCAGGCCATGCCTTTCTTCAATGGTTCTTTCTATTCCTCTCAGATGATCCATCCGTCTCAGCTTCAGCAGCAGCAGCAGCATGCTAACACTCAGCCGCTGCAAATGCAACAGGGCCATCAAAACACAAGCATTTCCAGTGGTTCCTCATCGTCTCAGAAACATTTGCAAAGCCAGCAACAGAGACCACAAGGCAGTAGTAGCACCAATGGAGGGAATGGGAACGGGAACTTGCATAGCTTTCCTGCCCCCAAAAACCACCGGGCATCACAGTCGTCATCACAGCAGCAACAGACAAATCAGCATCTTTCAAATACACATCAAAGTCGCCAGATTGAAACCGAGCTGGGTGGCGAAGATAGCCCGTCAACTGCTGCATCTGATGGTCGAGTTTCTCGTGCTACAATGAGTATGTATGGTCAGAATTTTGCAGTGCCCATTCACCACCAGAACTTTGCTTTGATGACCACCCCTCCTCCAGCAGTCGCTGCTGGTGGTGCCAATGGGGGTGCTGGCCATGGCCATCAAGGTGAAAAGAAACAGCAGCAGCAATCACAACAACAGGCCTTGAAGGCTGCTGGAGTTGAATATCTGCCTCAAACTTTTGCTATGTCATTTGCCTCTATCAATGATGCTACTACTATGGCTTCTGGTATTGACATGTCATCCATGGCACAAAATCATCATACGGTCCTCCAAGGTCATCCAGAGGCCAATAGGCATAACTATCAGATGATGGCAGCACAGCAGAAGAAGAATTTCCGAATCTCTGTAGAAGGTAAAACTGGAGGTGGAGGTGGAGGTGGAGGTGGTGATACCTCTAGCATGGATGAAGAAAAAAGGGGCGTAGGAGGGAACAAGGTTCCAACAACTGGTGGTGGGCAATCAATTATTTTTTCAAGACCATTAACAGAAGCATCAGTCTCCGCTATCCAAGGCAGCGTTATTGATAGCTCAACTCGGACTTTGAACCTTGTGTCTGCTCCTCCTCCCCAGCAGAGCTCCCGTTCTGCCATGCCAAACGCGATGGGCAGTACTGTAAATGCTTCTAATTCTCAGCTACAGACTCATCTACAATATCAGCAACAACATTTGTTGCAGATGCAGAAGCACCAGCACCAGCACCAGCACCAGCACCAGCAACAACAACAACAACAACAACAACAACAGCAGCAACTACAGCAGCAGCAACAGTTAGGGGCGGCTGCAGCAGCACGTAATAAGACACCTGCCACAAGTAATGGGAACATTTACAGCGACCATTTGAACTCGTCATCTCCTTCAGCTGCCAAGTTTACAAATGCTACGCTCTCTTCTGCTTTCCCACAAAATCTTGTGCAAAGCAGCAGCAGCAGCAGTAACAACCACCCATCTCAGTCTCATCAGTGGAAGAATTCATCAAGAGCTACTACTACCTCACAAGTTCCGTCTTCGTTAGCCTCATCAACCACATCGTCTTTGAAAAACCTTACCCAACAGCAGCAGCAGGCTAGAACCCAGCAAAGTCACACTCAGATATCTTTCGGGGCTAGCCAAAAATCATCATCGACAGTTCCACAAGGACAGCAACAAGGTCCGAATAGCCATAGCCATAGCCATAGCCATAGCCATAGCCATCAGTCCTCTGCATCTCCTCCAATGGTGGTTGGGTCTCCCACAACTTCCATCTCCAAGGGTGGTGGTGCCAGTGGAAGCCCGAGGACATCGACCTCCACTTCACAACCTGGCAATAAACCCACCGCCCAACCTTCTTCATTGTCTTCTCAGCAGCCCAAGAACTCCACATCAGTGCCAAGCCGGAAATCATCTCCGGTTGGTGTCAGAAATGTTCCATCCATACTTGGCAACCCCCATATTACCTCTTCAAGCACTGGAACAAAGTCTCAAATACAACAACAGCTGCCAAAACAGATGGTGCAGCAACAACAGCTATTCTTCTCTGCTCCATACCTGCAAACTCAAGGCCCTCATTCAACTGGTGGAAGCTCCAATGCTGCAGTGACTAGTGGGTATTATATTCCAAGGCGACGCCCTGAACAACAGTCCCAGCACTCGCCTGCAACATCTTCAACGGGGATGTTGTCACTTTGTCCTCCTGTTACACTATCTAGCACAAGCACTTCCGATGCAAAAGCAGCAGTCGCTGTAGCTGCAAGTAATATGAAAGGTCTCCATGCAGCGCAGTTTGCCGCATCACAGTCTTCTGGGAACTCACATCTGTTGCCTCCGGGCTTCTCTTTTGGTCAGGCCGTTCCTACTGCAATTCAGGTTAAACCAGCCGAGCAGAAACAACAACCTGCTGGTGAGTAGTTATCGTTTTGTTTTGATGTTCTATGTTACATTGCATCCCCAAAATCCATTCTTGTTCGTGTGAATTTGCTCGGATTTTGTGAACGAACGAATGAATACTAGTGTAGATCTATCCATCTACACTCTCTGTCTATAATCTGACAGGGTTGGTCTGATCTGAACTCCGGAGTTCTAATTAATTTGATTGGTTTTTGAGGATGGGGGAGAAGAAGGTAAGGTCAGTGTTTTGTAATGGCAAGAGAGGAGGAAAGTTTGGTGAAGACATGGGAGGGGCCTAGAGAATGGAATACCAACCTTTTCTTCTTTTTGTTTTTGGGTAGGGAATGGAGGTTCCTTTTTTTTTTTTTTTTTTTTTTTCTCTACTTTTCTTTGTTAGTATTTCTTTCTTTCTTTCTTTCTTTTTCTTTTTTTCCTTCTCTTTGGAAGGTTTAATTTTCTTGAAAGAGCAGTTCAGAACAGTAGCTTTTGACATATATATGTTGTAGTGGAGGGTGTATATGTACATGTCTGGCACATATAAGGGTTGCCCTCTCAATTTTTTTATTTAATCTGTGCCCTCATATTAATTTGGATGTGCTATTATTGATGATGATGATGATTTTTTTTTTTTTGTGAGTGCTGTTGATTTTTGAACCCAGAAATGGATAGAGGTGAAAAAATAATGAAATTTTTTACAACATTCATCATTTTTATGAAAAAATATTGCCTTGTTTTCTTGGTACACTTGAGTTTAATATTGCTATCACTTTCTTTATTAACTTCACATATTTTCTTTTCCCTTAAAATGGGAAGGAAAGAGTCCTGGAATGAATTGTAAATGTAAGACATTTTAGGTTAGCGGCAAAGTTTGAACAAGATGTATGTGATATTAGTAAATTTGCTTTAAGAATTTCGAATTATGAGTAAGATTGATGAACATCCCCACCCACCCTTGAAAAAAAAAAAGTTGAGCTAGGGTTTTTGCTTTGTTTTGGTAATGAAGGGTTTTTGCTTTGCTTTGCTTTGCTTTGGTAATGAAGGGTTACAATAAATGCTAATAATACGTAATTAATATGAAAAATTATTTTGAATGTTGACCTTTCTATAATTGAGTTTAATTTTGATTTTTTATTATATATTTTTGTTAATCATTTCATACGGTTTTTTTTTTTTTTTTGTTGGAATGTCATACTGAGCAATGTTATATATAATTTTATATTTTTTTTACTTTTATATACAAAGTAATGAGAGGTTCCCATTAATTATAAGAAATTTATTTATTTGGTTTTAAGTTTTGTTTGAGAATTAAATATTTTAGTTAAAAAGTTATTATAAATTGTTATATTAATTTTTTTTATATTTTTTTGTAAAAAATTAAAAAATTATTAAAATAATGTTTCTAAATGATATTTTAATATTATGTCTGATTTATAAATTTAAAAAGATAAAAAAATATAATAAAATATAATTATAATTTATTTATTATATATATATATATATATTTCTTTCAAATTCTCATTTCAAACTGAGAAGAAATAAGAAATAGAATTTTTTTTTTTTTTTTTTTTTTTCCACTTTGTGCTGTATCATTGTTGAGATAGAGAGAAAGAGAGAGAGAATTGATGGAGGTGCGTGGGGGCTATGGAAGTGACTGTGGGAAGTGTGTGAGTACATATTTGGAACACCTTTGTTTTGGGTTGAGGCAGGTGGGGACCACATAGAGTGTATAAGCACATGATATAATAAATAACTAAAATCCTTGATTTGCTGAATAAAATATAGTAATAGATTTATGGATTTTAATATTTGTAGTGTTTGAATTGCAAATAAAAACCACTAAAGGATGTGTTGGTTTTGGTGTTGTTGGTTGACAAAAGTAGGTGGTTGAAAAGGGGTTTGGCTCTTTTCTTGTCAGTATCTTACACGTGGCTTGTGTCTGTTTCACATATATCATTACTTTATCTTTTCCCCATCTATTGTTGATTGTTAAATATTTTTCAATTTATTATTTAATATTTGTGAATAAAATCATTATTTTTATTTGTTTATTTTAATAGTGGAGCCAGTATAGGATATTAAAATAACAATTACCTTGCTTGTTTTCACTTTTTAAAAAACACTTTTCAGAAAATTATATTTTCTTATTTTTCGTAATTTTTATTTTTACTAAATTTTTTTAATATTTTAAGTAATTTTTTTATTTTTTAGACACACCTAATATACACTTAAAAAGTAAAAAAATTGTAAATTTTTTTTTAAAAAATTCACTAAATATCAAAAATATAAAAAAAAATACAAGAATTCAGTACATTTTTTATATTTTTATGTATTTATTAATTTTTTAAAATATTTTTTCATAAAATTTTTACTTTGTAAGGTGCATTAAAAAAGTAAAAAAAAATATTTAAAATTTAAAAAATATTTATTAAAAATAAAAAAATACAAAAATCAAAAAAATCAATTTTTAAAAAATTTAATTTAGAAAATTTAAATCAAACACACGGAATAATAT
>JAPPVO010003436.1:0-38709 GCA_030407325.1 Camellia japonica | reverse complement strand
ACACGCGCCCAGACGACCTCTGATCAACCTGCTCACCCCTCGGAGTATTTATAAGATTGCTGCACAGACTGGGACGATGAAGCCCCTGATTGGCCCTCGAGCCTGAACTGACTGAGCAGGCAGCTGACTCTGAGTCTACCTCGAACCAGATGCACCAGATGTGCCACCCAACTGGGCAAAACCTCTTCATGTGCCCCGGCTGACCGCACTGAAAACAAGAGAGCGACTGGCCTCTACCCTGACTCTGGCTCTGAGATCGAGCCGAAGAAGATGCTGCTCTCTGAACTCCTCCCCTCTGAGGACAAACTGGAGACTTGTGACCCAGCTGGCCACACTTGAAACAGGTAATGTCTCCCTGACTGCCTTTCCCAGAACTAGCACTCGGCACTGGAAAAGTGGATCTAAAAAAACTACTCTGAGGCTGCTGAGGAGTGAAACCTCTCTGCCTCCTGCCATCACTCTGGCCATCCTGACTCCTCTTGGAGCCTTTCTGCCTTTCCCCCTCTTCCTGCATCATAGTCTCGGTATGGGCTGCTGCATCAACCAATCGCCCAAAATCCCTAATCATAGATCCGACAACTCTCAGCATGAGGCCACGCCTCAACTTCTTCTCAAACTCAATGCAACGGCGTTCCTCAGTCGCCACCAACTCAGGTGCAAACCTGGACAAACTAGTGAATGCAGCCTCAAACTCGGCCACTGATAAACTGTTCTGCTCAAGATGGCGGAACTGATCTCTCAACTTCTCCTGAACAGCTGGAGACAGGTACTTCTCCTGAAAAGCATCAACAAAAGCCTTCCAAGTACCTCCAATACGACCTTTGGTGAACTTCCACCACTGACCCGCATCCCATTTCAGCTGGAAAGATGCCAAGGTCACCTTCAGTACCTCGTCTTCGATGCCTAGCATCTCAAACGTTTTCGTTGTCTGTTCGAGCCATTCATCTGCCTTAAGCGGCTCGCTAGGATCACCTAAAAATTCATCCTGGTGAGACCGGAAGAATTCCCTCTTCAGAAAAGAAGGTCCTGTATCTGCAGCAACAACAGCCTGGGCTGGATTCGCAGCCCTCAGAATGTCAACTGACGCCTGGAATGCCCCTGCTATCCCTTGGGCCAAAGCGCCCATAAACTGCTGTCCTACTGGCTCAGCCACATTGGCCTGGCCAACACCCTCCTGAACTGCCGGAATTTCCTCCGGTATAGGCACTTCTTGCCTGGCCTACCTACCACGCCTACCACGACCTCGTCCTCGTCCTGACATCCTATTAAAGGAAACAAAGACGTTAGCACATTAATAAATGTGCCGAAGCTAACACTCACGTCCTAATGCATTGGACAACAGTAATTCATTCCACGTAAGCACATAATCACATAAGCACTTACGAATTTCATTCCCGGATAATGACAGTCCCAAAGGGTTACTATAGTTCCGGTTGGAAGCAGCATTGATCAAGTGCCTTTCCAACAAGACTACTATAAACTCAAGGATCCAATCAATATCTAGGAACTACATTCCATACCCACATAGTCACATAAACATGTTATCATATAAGCATGTAAAATTACACTAAGTCTCTATCAAACGAGACGAACCCAATGTGATACTAATCACTTCCCACGTACCCAAAGTATTCAAACCCGGTACGCTCTGATACCAAGTTGTAACGCCCTCAAAATAAAACCCATCATATATAAGATTAACATGCATTAATAATAGAAAACGAAACATTCTATTAATTCATCAGAGTATTACTAAATAAAAGCATTACATGTAACATCAAAATAAATGCCCTACGGGCTTACATCTTGCCAAGCCGACACAAAGAAATAAGAGTCTAACTCAATACAAATAAAGCCCTAGGCTTGAGTGTTTACATGTATCAAATAAAAACAAATAAATAAAAACAAGTCTTCAAGTCCAAATCCTCACAAGCTAAGTCCTTGGAGGTAATGAACCACCTGAACCTGAAAATGAAGTTCCCATATAGGGTGAGCCACAGCCCAGTAGAGAAATACTAAACCAAGCATATGAATTAACTAAAGCAGTAGCATCTGATACATGGTTAACACCGGATGATCAATTTACAAATTCATGACACGAATGTCTACATTGCCTATGACACAATGTCTATGGCATAATTCACCTTCCATTTATGGCTCAGAACCTGGCCAAATAACTCAACTGGGGTTTCATCTTTTATTAACAATACTTCCAATTCAACAGGAATAACAATTCAAGTTAAACCTAACATAACGAATACACATGTTGGTATTATATCAATCACAATCAAATTCACTTCCATACTTCCCAACTGATACACATTTTGGTGATGTATCATATCAACAATAAATAGAAATATTTCTATTATCAATAAGCACACATAAAAGTGATGCTAATGGAGTCCATCCCCTATCTCCTCCCAACAATTCCGGTTTAGAGGTCCATCCCCTATCTTCCCCTAAACCGTGGAGTTCATCCCCTATCTCCTCCAAAAACAAATGCATATGCAACATAATCAATACTTGCCATATACAACACATAATTAATACACGAATGTTCTGTATTAACTCAACAGTCAAACAATTGACTCAATTTCAGTTATACCTAAGCCGCATGCAAGGTCTACAACAATCAATGGCTATCCTCCACCGATAGCCCAAAACAATTATTTCTAAGCAAGAAATAACTATAACAATAAATGTAATTTCAATATTCTCAAAGGTAATATTTAAACTACCAAATACATCATTAAACCACTAAATTCCCCAATCTCATGAATTTAACCCAATATCACAATCTTCCCTTAAATTAATTATATAAATTAATCTATGACAAAACCCTAAGGTTTCTCCCAAGATTACCAAACTACCCCCACATACCAAAATACCACCACTTAGGATTAAAGCGTATAAATGGAGTAGGAAATCCCTACCTCGAAGAAATAACTCAAAAAGGAGAAGATGAAGATGATGCCCAAAACTCCAAAGTGCTCCAAACCAACAATTTCTCAGATTAAAAAGTAGCTCTCACTCTCCTCTACCATTTTAATGAAGGAACTAGGGTAGATACACACTCTAAATAGATCAATCCTAAGAGAGAAGATGAGTTGGGAGAGAGAGAACTCGTAATCTAGGGTTTTATAAACTGAAAGGGGCTGAAAAACTGTTTTAAAACGCTTAAACACGATTTTATACTCAGCCGCCCCGCTCGAGCGGACAAACCCCCGCTCGAGCGGACACTCACAGACTCCCGCTCGAGCGGACAATCCCACGCTCGAGCGGCAGATGCACACTCCCAGCATCTCGACAAACCAGGTCCCCGCTCGAGCGTCCAAATCCCCGCTCGAGCGTCACCCACACACTCCCGCTCGAGCGGCCCAACTCCCGCTCGAGCGTCCAACCCTGCACAAGAAATACTGGATGGGTGTTTTTCCCGCTCGAGCGCCAAAACCCCCGCTCGAGCGGACAAGCCAAAATCTGGGCAACTAGTTTTGGTTCCTAAGCTCAACCAACCTGTTCCAAACCGCCCAACACATCCTATAACTCCAAAGCTAAGGAATTAAAGGACGACAACAACAATAACACAACAATGGAATCTACGGAACATAAGTCCGGATACAATAATCAAAAGGGAAAAGACCGGGGTCGCTATAAATACTCTACATTCTTAGTTGCGTGGTAGCGAATGTGAAAATTTTCCATGTCATCACTAGGTGATTGAGAAGGAAACATTCATGATTGCTCCGCAAGATGATAAAGAGCCTAGGATAATGCCAAAGGCTCTAGTCCCCTGTTTTTAGAAAGTGGATCAATGTTGCGCAGTTTAAGACAAAGTCTTTGAGGATTAACAATTTCTATAATTTGGTTGACTTTCCATTATGACGCGAAACTGTTATGAGGTTATGCACAATTTGGATAGTCATTGTTGAGGCATAAGGCTCGCTAGATACCGAAAAGTCGCACCATTGAGAAAAGTATAGACCATGAGAAGACTTCCTCCTGGGGAGTGAGGTTATTTCAACTTAGGCTATGATTGACATAAGTTCGGAACATTGATTTGTGGACATTGTGACCCAACTTCTTGTTGGAGAATTGGATAAGTAGATCCATAGGGATTTACCTTCTGGTTTTATGATGAAAAGCTATGAGCGCAAAAAGGTTGCTAGTTCCAATAAATCTTTTACAGCCTAAAACAGTTATCCAAATAGTGGTTCTTAGATTTCGTCAAGCCATGATAGGCCGACGATGATCGATGAAGACCACTGAGGCATGATCAATGGTCCAAAAAGAACTTTTTCCTTACTTAGTCATTATGAGCCAGGAATTTATAAGGTTGTTGCCACTTAGGGTGGGCAGTCTTCTATTTTAGATATGATGGACATGGGTGATGTAATTTATATGCTCGGATATACGATCCTTAGGGATTGTTTTGGGAAAATTCTCGGGTTGTCTTCGATGACTTACATAAGAAATATTCTAGAATGCTTGTAGATGCAAAATTGAAAACCCATTGACTTACCTATCGGTAAAAGCTAGAGCCTTAGCTATTGAATGAATCCTCGGATTGCCTTTGGGAGAAACAGATGACCTATATTCCTTGATCTTTTTTTGTTGTGGGAGCCTGAAGTACGCTATATAGGCGTATTCGGCATGATAAGTGTTATCTTTGGTAAATGGTCAACTGAGTTGTTTAGACATTGACCATGCTCGTTAGATTGTGGAGAAAATGCTTTACTAGTAGTATATTAATTTGCTCCTTGTAAGATTCAATGCACTAGTTGGGCGCATCCAGAATGAACTCAAATTGGTCACCAAAATATCTTTAGAGAGGTTATTGTGCAAGAGGTAATGATCTTGAATCACTTCATGTGAGGCGCACATGGTGGATTCTGTTGTATATACTTATCGCAAGAGGTGCTGATAAGGCTTATGTTTGGAATCTAGAATTGCGTAAGCTGTGGTCATATATATATATATATTTTTTTAAAAATCGATCACTTATTTGTTATGAGATGATGGGATGTTGACACTATTATGATTTGTGTCATAATGATTAGCAGATGATGATGTCAACAGGCAAGATTGGCTCACTCACACGAGCAATCGCCCTTGGCGCTTGGGAGCGAGCAAGGATGAGATTAGTGGTTTATTTTTTATTTAGAGCCAAGAAAGGCTTAAATTATCTACTATGTATGTCGCCTTGGTTACAACCAAGATGAGGTCGTGTTAAGGACCAAACATGGATGTTAGTACCCACTTTCCATGTTGTGCCTGTTATGATTAGCCAGATGTGAGATCTCATTTGGCGTCTGGAAGGCGAGCAAATAGAGAATTCGGGTTAGGCGCTAGAAAGCGACTAGACTAAGATCTGTACGGTGTATCGAGTATGACGTCACTCTTTTGGAAGAGTTACTCCACCGTAACATGTATTCATACTATATGTGCTTGGCGACCGAGTAATGAGGTGAGAGAATGGATTCCTGTTTCCTCACCGTGTGAGTCTTACGTGTCATTATTGATATGACTTTCATTTATGTACCCTTTTGTGACTTTTGACTATGTCATAAGGTAAGGGGTTGATGTTCTGCTACTTTGGTATGTTGTCTGCGGTCATGTATGATTCGGCCTTAAAGGACATCACTGGGAAAGCGGTCAATCGTAAACTAAATGGCATGAGGGCAAAGGGAAGATCATCTAGTATTACACCACTATTGTATATTCATTGCCGGCAACTCACATCGCTCTGTATGAGAGGCAGATTGAGTGTGAATATATTGCAAGAATTGAGAGGGTCAAACATGCTCTTTTGAGGGATTAAAGATGTTTTTTGGACCGGTGTAATTAGATGGGTCTAGGGTATATGAGACACTATTTCTATTCTTTTTAGGTTGATGTCTCTATGCTAGCTCATTTTGAGTTTCTAGTATAAAGCTCCCACATGCAGGTGTTTCTCAGCGGCCGCACGGTGCATTGGCTAGTATGAGACTGTTCTTTTTTTTTTTTTGGGAGATTGAGATAAAGATGTGGCAGTGTCATGACAACTCATGTGCGAGTGAGAGATGTTAGAAATTGGGCACCCATGTGGCATGACCCTTTGAACCTTTTGAACCTTGTCCAAGTAAGTTTGAATTTGAATTCAAAACTTATTTGGATAACCACTCATGATATCTATATCTATCATATCAATTGATATGGATAGATTGATATATATGGTTATATATCAGATTATATGGTTTAGAAATAGATCGATATAATATACGTTATGTGGTTTTTACCCATAACCTTTTTTCCCAGACTCTCTCTCTAACTCTCTCCCATATGAGAACGATCCAGCCTCTGCACTGTGACTTGTGTGGGTGATACTTATATTGTAGTATCACTCCACTGCTGGGTTCATTGTTCGCATTCTTGAAGCACGTGATTTACCCACGAGATTCTTCGTTTCAGGTTTTATCACCTAAGGTATGATCTGATAATATTTTTCCGCTGCGTTATGCTTAGTTTTACACAAATAGTTCTTAACAGTTTGACTTAATTTTCATCAAATCCTATTGAAAATAAGTCTTAGTAAAATTGTTACTAAAAATAATTTTGTGACGATTTTTTGCAAGTGTCACTAAAAATTGACAATTAGTAACTTTTTTTGTCAAAATTTTTATAATTTGTCACTAAAACTTACAATTAGTGACACTTTTCTGTGACAAATTTTTCAAATTGTTATTAAAAGTTGAAAATTAGTGATTTTTTTTGTGATGATTTTTTTAAACTGTCGCTAAAACTTAAAAGTGACATTTTTTGTGACAAAATTTTTAAACTGTCACTAAAAATTAACAATTAGTGACATTTTTTAATAGTATTCGATGAAAAATGCTATTAATTATCATACAACCTATTAAACAATAAAGCCACCTATCAGTTTAATTACATTGATATTTATTTTATTTTAAATGCTAGATGTTAATGTGTATATATATATATATGTGTGTGTGTGTGTGTTTCACAAAATTTTATATTATACTAAATAAAGTAAATTTTACGATTTATGATTCAAAACAAAATTCACTAGTTTACTAGAATAATTCCCGGTTTAGTTAGCAATTTGATAACAACGTTAATAATCACATGTTTAGATTTTCTTTTCAAAATTAATGATTTATTTTTGAAATTATATATTTATCGTCAATTTTTATAAATACAAATGTAAACATTAACGGTTGACTTAATAGATGCAGCTTGAGGACGGTGGATGTGCTCCCTTCAGTTTTCAAGTTCAATTATATTAACTCTTGAGATCATGCCTACAAATTCCGTCCAAAATTTACTCCATCCACGTACTATCAACCTAATTTTTTTCCCACAAATGTTGAATATACAAAGTGAACCTGAAGTGGGCTATAAACTAGATCCTTCAATCTACTGACTAGACACTAACTAGAGGGAGGAAGCCAGATCCTTAAAAGGCTATCTGAAATATTTTTGTTATCTTACTACACCTATGGTCAATTCATTGTTTAATTGTTAACCTTCTTGACCGTTGTGAACTTACACACATATAATTATATATATATGTGAAATCAACATAACCTATCGGTTTAGAGAATCAATATCCATTGCACTTATAAAATTCAACAGCGATTCGTAGCTCGAAAACAGAGAGCTCGAGAGCTCGAATGGCTTGATTTTTTTTTAATTCTTTTTCCTTCTCCTTCATTCTTTTTCTTCTTCCTTCCTTTTGGGTTTGTTGAAAAAGCCTCACAGCCGTCTCTCTCTCTCTTTCCTTATTTCTCTTCTTCCTTCCCTCTCTTTTTCCTTCTGGGTTTGTTGAAAAAGCCACACAACCCTCTCTCTCTCTCTCCTCAAACCCAAGGAAGAAGAAGACGAGATCAAAAAAATGATGGTTCAACTGAAGATCAAAATCAGCACACACAAAATCAACACAATTTGCAAAATCAAAATCAAAATAAAAAAAAAAATCAAAATCATCACAGTTTGCAAAATAACCCAAAAAATCACAAAAAAAAAAAAAAAAATCAAAACAACCACAGTCGAAGATATCAAAATCTAAATCAAAATAGTTGAGCCAAAGACCCATAGCCGAAGATCAAGCTTCGGCCTCTCCGTCCATGGCAGATCAAGCTTCGGCCTCTCAAAGATCAAGCTTCGGCTTCTCCTCTCTTCCTCCTCCTTTCTTTCTCTCGTCTATTTGTTTCTCTCTCGCCTCTCCCTTTCTTTGTTTCTCTCACCTATCTGTTTCTCTCTCGCCTATCTCTTTCTCTCAAACCAGTCCAATAAAGAAGGAAAAAGAAGAAAAAGAAAAAAAAAATAGAGTCGGGGCATTCGAGCCGCCCAACTTTCAAGCTACCACGCATTTCTCTATAAAATTGTAGTTGCATAAATTATACTCAACCTTATTGATCTTGATGTAATAGGCTGATGTTCTTGATCTTAATGTTATAGACGGTTGGAGTTTGTGTATTTTAATTAAAATAATTTTATATAAATGATAGTTTCTGAGATTATTGTTAATAATTACATGCAAATATTAATTTTTTAATGATAAATTCACCGACAGACAATATGAGCTAGATCAGTTCTTTAATTACTACGAAGTTTAAGTCATATTTTTTTCAATGTTATTAAACGAGTTTAAATTTGGATAAATTTTAGAGAATTTTGATCATATGTCTTTCATTTAATAATATTCAACACCTTATGTGAATACAAAATTAATAATTATGACTAACATGTTATTATAAGAAAAGTCTACATGAACAAAAACAAAAACAAAACAGAAATAGAAACAGATCCAGATCCATAATTTCAGTTTGATAGTGTAGATTTTACTACAAGAAATAAAGGGTTTAAGGACAAAATATTTTTATCGCCAAAAGTATTATTATTTTATTTTTAGAGACAAAATTCGACACTTAGTGATGAATTACTAACCTTCTTGGACTAAAAGTTTTGTCTCAAAAAAATAAATCTTTTTGGGACCAAGTTATTTTATCCCTAAAAACTTCTTTTTTGACTTTTTGAACCGACATTTTAGTAACTATCTTCGCGACAACTGAATTAGTCCTTAAGTGTTTTTTGTAACAAATTTTATACTTTTAGAGACAAAAAAAGCTTGGTCTCTAGAATTCTTATATGTTGTAATGCTTAATCTTTTTGTTCTGGTTACATTCCATGAATGAATCTTAGCCTTAAATTTTATATTCTAAATAAATTTCTAATCTTGGGAATGTCTGATGGTGCACATTAACCCTCATCTAAACCATAATTCTATAAGAATGATGTGACAATTTCATTTTTATAAATAAACTCAAGTAAAATTTTGCATTAGGGAACACTACAACAAAAGATAGATTTGGCAACTAACTTTTTAGTCGCTAAAGGTCCATTTTTGGTCACTAAAACCTTTTGCCGATTAATATTTTTGGTCGCCACCTTTGTCGTTGAAAGATGGTCGGAGAAAGTAATTGGCGACTAAAAAAATTTTAGTCGCTAAAAGCACACAATTGGCGACTAATAATTTAGTCACCAAAAGTGTTTCAACTAAATTTAACATGACATTTTCAGTGACTAATATTTTTGGTCACCAAAACCTAAACTATTTAGCTACTAAAACTTTGGTCACCTAAGGTCTAACATTTTCTGTTTGGCCACTAATATTTAGTCACCAAAAGCATTTTTCAGCGACTAATATTTTTGTCGCCAAAGCATAAATTGCTTAGCTACTAACACTTTCGTCGCCTAAGGTCCAATATTTTTGTTTTGGCTACTAATAGTTTGGTCGCCAAAAGTGTTTTTCCTCTTCTTTTTTTTTTTTGGCTACTAAATTATTAGTTGCCTAAAGTCTTATTTGTTATGGCTACTAAATATTTAGTCGCCAAAAGATTTCTTTTCATTTAATTCTTTTTTTTAGCTACTAACTATTTAGTCGGCAAAAATATTGACTTTATTTTTGGCTACCAATTTTTTAGTTGCCAAAACATCATTTTATGTTTTTTTTTTTTAATTTGTCCACACCCACAACCTGTATATATTTCATGCAACATGTACGATATATACAAATTGGTTTATACATATATCATCACCCATTCAACAATCTACATCCATTTCACTTCCAACCATCTATATATTATTGATGTTGGCCGAGCAAAATTTTCCTTGGAGTATTTTGCGTGCAAGGGTGTGCCTCTTCTGCTACTGTCTTGTTTGAAATTCTTGTTGGGTTGTTTTGTGTGTTTGGTCTGCTTGTTTGTGGTTGGTTTCTCATCAATCTTGAGATTGTGCTAGCAAATGACTGGATATTTCTTGTGGTGCCAACCTAATTGGAATGGTGTGGTTATGCTTTGATACTTTTTTGCACTTCTTTCCCCTTTTGTTTTGATGTAATGTTATATGCATATATGTATGTTATTTAACATCAATAAAGGTCTTATTTTTTTTTGCTGATCAAAAAATAAATAAATAAACCCAAGTGTTTTATTTGAAAGTGAAATATCTACATTGAACTATATCATCCTATCGTATCTTAATCATCTTTATTTTATAGTTGTAATGGAAGATCACCATTACATAAAATAAGCATTAACATTTATCATTATTTACATTTTTTATGTATCCATACTCATTAAGAATAAACTACAGATAGAACAAACTAGGGCTAATTTAGTGTGCAAGTGCATACCATATGCATTTGCATAAGTTCTCACAAATATTCGTAAGTTATCTCACAAAATTGCATATGTTTTCACAAACATACGTAAGTTAATTCATAAAAATTTGAGAAATCACAATTTATGTATATTTGTAAGAACTTATGGGATTTTCTTAGATAACTTATGTATATTTATGAAAACTTACGTAAGTACATATGGTATACACCTTGCACACTCAAACACTTCTCACAAACTAGGAGATATATAAAGTGAAGTTTGGCCTTCAGTTTTTTATACATGAATATTATTAATAAATCCAAGTACTTTTTTAAGCTTTTTTTTTTTTTCTTTCTCTCCAACAAGATTATGTACTTCATACAAGATAGCAGATGCATTATCAGTAGTTATGTTTATGAAATTCTGGGCAGCTGTTAGTCATCATAGCAATTTGGTTTATCCCCAATTCGGCTTGGCCAACATCTTTCCCTCTACACTTAATCCCAATACCAATCACCACAAGTACGGCGTTGGCACTACAAAAAACAAGATCATTGCAAAGAGCTTCATGTTTAACGACTTCTCCATCTCTACTCTTAAAACCAAATACACCCCCACCCCCACCACCGCCACTACTGTCACAGCCAATAACAAAACCATACATAATAATCCGACTCATGTTAAGGCACTCTCTACTTTTATATGGTGTAGATATATGGCCGCCACTCGTGGAGAGACAGTATGTGGAGAAGGAATTACATACCTGGTGAATCAAGGGGTGAACCTACACACGAAATTCAATCCACTTTTGCCTAATTCATATTATGGTAACCTTAGTCAAGTTGCCATGCTATTATTAGCACCACTGCCATTGAAAAAAGATGCTAGTGGAGAGGATTGTGATAGCTTGGTCACTCAAATGAAGATGGGATAAGAAAAGTTTATAGTGATTTTGTAAGGAAACTCTAAGAGGGTGGTGGTGCTGGCATGGAGGGCTTGAATTCCAAGAAAGATGAGGGTGGTGGTGATGGTGGTGTGAGTGGCATGAAGGGCTTGAATTCCAAGAAAAAGAAGGGTGGTAATAAAAGAGGAGGAGGAGAAGAGGTGGTGTTTTCTCTTATGTTTTCTAGCTTGGCTAGGTTTCCACTATACGAAACTGATTTCGAATGGGGAAGGCCTGTATGGGTACCAGATCGGGTGATGGCATAGAAGCATTGATTTTTTCGAATGAGGGCGACCTAGCGAAACTTGAAGTCGATAAAGAGTTCCTCTCATTTGTTTCCACTCCTCCTCACTACTAGAAAATTGACTTTCTGCGTCTATTTTTTTGCGACTGTCTATCTAACTGTAGCAAAAAATACACAGCATTTTCCAAGGTTTTTATTTCCCCTATTTTCTTTTATATATATTTTCCCTAGTCTGGCTTGCTCAAACTCTTGACATCGCTCTCTTGCCCATCGTCGTATGAAGAACAATGGTATGAATTTCTCTCTCTATCTCTCTCTCTGTCAATATCTCTTGATTTCTCTTGCCCTCTCTCTTGATCTTTCTCGCATACTCTCTGTATATATTTGATAGGGTTTGGATCGATGCATTTATCTTCCCTTCGCGATTTCTGTTCTTTAATTTATGTTCTGTGCGATTTCTTCTTATGATCGATGCCTTTAATATCATTTGGAATTTTGTTCCTTGCGATTTTTGTTTTTCACGATTTCATTTCATTTAGTTTCAATTTCAAGTAGAGAATCGCTCTGTTTGTACTCTCTTCTTCTCTTCAATCATTGTGTTTACTCTTTCTATCTAATTCTTATATTTCAATTCTTGATAATTTTTATTGTGATTTCTGAGCATCAATACCTTTTTCAACATATACAAAAATTGCTACATCTATAGGTCGATGGTGATATATGTAGAATTGTGGACCTTTGATTAATTTCATTGTGTTAGGTCCCTTTATTGTCAAATCCGGGTACAAAACTTTGAGTTGTTAAAGATGTATATTTTCCTGTATTTTTGTCTTTCCCGCTCGAGCGGGGTTTGTTGCGCTCGAGTGGAGATTAAAGGATCTCAGTATTTTGGCAGGACTGTAAAAGTACTGGGGTGTGTGATTTCACGCTCGAGCGGAATCTCAAGCGCTCGAGCGTACCTCAGTTTAATCACACGCATATTTTGTTGAAGCCGCTCGAGCGGGATGTGGAGCACTCGAGCGGAGATCGCGGACTCAGATTGTCTATTTATACCTGTTTAGGTTATTTTTAGGATTGCTTTTCCTAGATCCTATTCAAGAGTCCTAGGGTTTTGTTTGAAGTTGTCTTCTGAGTTTTTTTTTTTGATAGTTTTCCTTGATGTTCTTGAGAGAGTTCTAAACTTATGAATTGAGATTCATACATCAAGGAGTTTGATACTTTATATTCAAGAGAGTTCTCTTCGGTGGCTTCCGAAGATCAAAGACGTAGAGTCTCAAAAGGCATTTGATTCTATACGTAGTCGTTAATTCGACAAGCAAAGTTGTGGGATCAACTTCAGGATTGATCAGTTCCGTGACGAAGGCGTGGTGAAAGAGTTACAGAAGATTCGAGGACAAATTGACTGGGTTGGGTAATTTGTGTATTATCTTTGCAATCTTTCATTCTTCAGTAATGGATTGATTAGTGGCGGTTCGCCCGTGGTTTTTGATTACAATTGAAGGTTCTTCAATTGTGGTTTTTCCACGTTAAAATCGTTTGTGTCGATTTATTGTTTATTCATAGAAACAAACAAACTAAAATCACTCTCGTAAGTGCTTGTTGATTTTAGATTGAGTGTTTTGAATAATTGGGATTTGGAATATTTTAATCTTGATCTAATCACGAATCACTTAGGATTTTCAATTGGTATCAGAGCAGGTCACTCTTTGTTTTATCAAAACTATAGGAGTGTGATTTTGTGTGACTAGTATTATGGATTCTATTCGTGAAGGTAACTCGACTCATAGACCTCCTTTACTCGACGGTACAAACTATTCTTATTGGAAAGCTCGTATGAGAGCATTTTTAAAATCCATCGATGAGAAAGTTTGGCACTGTGTGGTCTTTGGGTGGAGTGAACCTATTGTCACCATTGATGGCATTGATATTCCTAAACCCCTTGATAAATGGGACACAACTAATTACCAGAACTCGAGTTGGAACAGCAAGGCTCTCAACTCCCTCTTTTGCTCCGTCACACCTGAAGAATTTTGTCGAATTTGCACGTGTGAAGTAGCAAAAGAGGCGTGGGATATTCTTGAAACGATTCACGAAGGTACTACCTCTGTCAAAAGGTCAAAAATTCAACGTCTCACCTCCGCCTTTGAAACCCTTTTTATGCGCGATGATGAGACGTTTGATGATTTCTATGCAAAACTCAGTGATATCGTGAATTCCTATTTCACTCTCGGTGAAAAAATCCCGGAAGCTAAAGTTGTTGGAAAAATTTTGAGGTCCCTTCCCGAGAGGTTCCAATCAAAGGTGACAGCCATTGAGGTGGCTCAGAATGTTGATACCCTCAAGCTCGATCAATTGGTTGGAAATTTGCAGACTTATGAAGCCCACCAAATTTCAAAGAAAAAACAAAAAGAAAGTGTGGCTTTCACGAGTGCTCATGAGACTGCAAAACCTCCGGAGACTGAATTTGATTTAGAGTCTGAGATGACGGCTATGCTCACAAAACAGTTTAAATTTTTTTTGAAAAAGAAGCCTAATTTCAGAGACCCTATTTCAAAAGATAAGAGTACTGATAAACCCAAAACGTTTCCACCAAAATTTGCTCAAAAAACTGAAAAGAAGATTGTAAGGGGGCAAGGGATCAAGTGCTATGAATGTCAAGGGTTTGGCCATATGTCCCTTGAATGCCCTTCGAAAAAGAATCGAAAGAAAGTCTACACTATGACTTGGGATGATGAAAGCGGGTCGGAGCAAGAACCCGAAGAACCTGAATTCGGTGAAGATGGGAATAGTGCTTTCATGGCATTTTGGACTACTTTTACTCAACCTCTTCCGAAGCCTTCGGAAGTAACTCGTGGTCAGAACTTGTATCATGCTCCCACCTTTGATGGGACTAACTACCTGTATTGGAAAATCAGAATGAGGGCTTTTTTGAGAGCTTTTGAACCAGAAGGTTGGCAAGCCATTGAAGAAGATACAGAAAGTGTAGATAATCCGGGCAATCAGAGAGCCCTGATCACTATTCGTGGTGCAATTTCCAATGAAGAACAGTAACGGGTTGTTCACTGCACAAAGGCTAAAGATGCATGGGAAATTCTGAGCCAATTCCATGAAAGAAGAGATTCACCTCCACCACCATCCAGCAACTTATCTGCCTTGGTTGCTAGATTGGATGAGGTCAAGAAGAATCAAGAGCAAAAAGAGGATGATGAAACATCTGAAGACAATGATGAGATCAATGTCGATGAACTACAACAAGCTTACGAAAAGCTGTACGAGGAATCTCTGAATTTGTCCAAAACCAACGACAAACTCTCTCTCAAACTCAAAACATGTGAGAGCGAGAATGTCCGGCTAAAAGGAGAACTTGTAACAGCAAAACAGAATTTCATCAAGATCTCAAGTGACAGGCAAGACTTATGTGGAAAACTTCTATCCTGTGAAACTGAAAGGAATGAACTTCTGAAGGTGTATTCCACATATGAAGAAAAGCTTGAAAGTCTTGAGTTGTCACAAGCTGCATTGGAAGAGAGAGTCAGTTAGAAAGATGAAGAACTCCGTATCGCTAGAGCAACAATTGCCATGTGGAACAAAGGTTCCAAATCTCTAGAAGACATCCTCGGGTCTCAACAAATGGGTTGTGACAAAAGTGGGCTAGGATATGGTGTAACAGCTCACAAGGGATAGGCTTCTACCTCACATAACCTGAAGACTCAAGCAAAAGGAAAGCTGAAGATAGACCAAGATGATCCTTCTCTTCATCTACCGAAAGTGGGTAAGATCAACAAAAAGGAGGTAAAACTTGTGTTTATTTGTCATCATTGTGGTAGGTATGGCCACATTCGTCCTTATTGCTATGAACTGTTTGGTAAGGTGTCTCAAAAGGGTAGAAATTCGAATACTTTTTGGGTTAGGAGACAACCTTACATGTCTAGGCGAAACACCAAGATTCATGTGGGTGTTCACAACGCCAAGACATTAACCAAAACCAAAAGGATTTGGGTAAGGAAAGATGATTTGACTTGTTTAGTTGTTCACACTGCCTTAAAAGCACGTGACTCACACATGTGGTATCTTCATAGTGGCTGCTCTCGTCACATGTCCGGTAATAAATCCTACTTCACCTCTCTTGAAAAATATGAAGGAGGAATTGTTACCTTTGGAGATAGCGGCACTTCTAGAGTCATTGGTAAGGGCTCTATAAGTGTTGCTGGTCTTCCCAAATTGGATAATGCTCTACTTGTTGATGGTCTTAAAGCAAATCTTTTAAGCATTAGTCAAATATGTGATTCCCATCATGAAGTATTGTTTTCAAAAAATAAATGTGAAATTCTGGATAAAAAGGGAAATACTGTCTTACATGGGGTTCGCACATCTGATAATTGCTATGGGATTGTTACTACTGATGATATCACTTGTCACTCTGCCATCACAAGTAACATTGATTTGTGGCATCAAAGATTAGGTCACATGAATTTCAAAGACCTAACTAAGATAGCCAACGAAGAGCTTGTGAGAGGAGTACCTAAACTGGGTAAGAATTTGAGCGATGTGTGTGGACCATGTCAACTTGGAAAGCAAACCCGTGCCCCTCATAAAAAGGTGAACAGCTTTACAACCAAACGTCCCTTGAATTGGTTCACATGGATTTAATGGGTCCTACTCGCACTGAAAGCATTGGAGGTAAAAGATACATTTTTCTAACTGTTGATGATTTTACTCGGTTTTCTGGGTAAATTTTTTAAGGGAAAAATCTGATACGTTTGATGCTTTCCAGGCTTTAGTCCTTAAAATCCAAAATGAACAGGGTGTTTCCATTGGGCGTATCATAAGAATCCGAACTGATCATGGTCGTGAATTTGAAAACAGTTCATTTTCGGATTTTTGTGATATGCATGGAATTAAACATGAATTTTCTGCACCTATTACTCCACAACAAAATGGAGTGGTTGAGAGGAAGAACAGAGTTGTTCAAGAAATGGCTAGGGTCATGCTCCTTAGTAAGAAACTTCCTCCTAAGTTTTGGGCTGAAGCCCTAAATACTGCGGTTTATGTTATAAATCGCGTGTATTTAAGGCCCGACAATTTACAAACTCCATATGAATTGTGGAAGGGATTGAAACCTAACGTAAAATACTTCAAAACTTTTGGGAGTAAATGTTACTTCTTCAAAGATAGGGAGCCCTTGGGCAAATTTGACTCCTGAAGTGATGAAGGTATTTTTCTAGGGTATTCAACCAACAGTAGGGCTTTTCGTGTCTATAACCTACGAACTTTATCTTTAATGGAACCTATCAATGTGGTTATAGATGACACAGGTGCACCTACTCCAACAACAAATGAGGATGACAATGGTGAGGCTCCAATCTTGGATACTGAACCACAAAATCAAAGAGAAGCTGCAGTCCAATCACAAGAAATTGATACAGCACCATCCTCACAGGTAAGTTCAAGTCCAAAGAGTGCTCAAAGGGACATCACTCATGTTGCTTCTGTCACTGCAAGTCCTGAGCTTAAACCATCAGCAAGGGTGAAACTGAATCATCCAGCTCAACAGGTGATTGGAAGTGTTTCGGATCGAATGAAAACCCGAAGACAGATTCGGGATGAGGTATCACATATGTGTTATGTTTCTTTAATTGAACCTAAGAATTTTAAAGAGGCCTTGCTAGATGATAGTTGGGTCAATGCTATGCATGAAGAATTAGGTCAATTTGAGTGTAACAAAGTTTGGACTCTTGTTCTCAGACCTAGAGACATGAATGTGATAGGTACCAAGTGGATCTTTAAAAATAAATCTAATGAGAATGGTACTGTTGTAAGGAATAAAGCTAGGTTGGTTGCTCAAGGCTACACACAAGTAGAGGGTATTGACTATGATAAGACGTTTGCCCCAGTTGCACGTCTCGAATCTATTCGTATTTTGCTTGGTGTTGCATGTTTTCTTGGCTTTAAGTTGTTTCAAATGGATATGAAAAGTGCCTTTCTGAATGGGTACTTAAAAGAAGAGGCTTATGTTGAGCAACCAAAAGGGTTTGAGAACCCTAAATGTCCTAGTCATGTCTACAAGTTAGACAAGGCTTTGTATGGGTTGAAACAAGCCCCTCGGGCTTGATATGATAGACTTACTACCTTTCTTCTTGATAATGATTTTCAAAGGGGTAGTGTGGATAAGACCTTATTTGTGAAACATACTAAGTCTCATATTCTTGTTGCCCAGATATATGTTGATGATATTGTGTTTGGATCTACTGCTGAGCATCTTGTGAAATATTTTTCGGATTGCATGACACATGAATTTGAGATGAGCATGATGGGAGAGTTGCCTTATTTCTTGGGTTTTCAAATTAAATAGTCTCCTTCGGGTATGTTTGTTTCTCAGTCTAAGTATGCCAAAAATCTTGTGTCCAAGTTTGGTCTTGAGTCTGCCAAACATGCACGCACTCCCATGAGCACCAGTCTTCACCTCTCCAAAGATTCCTCTGGTATTGATGTTGATCCTACCCTTTATAGGAGTATGATAGGGAGTCTTTTGTATCTCACAGCCAGTCGTCCGGATATTTCTTTCAGTGTCGGTATTTGTGCCCGTTACCAAGCCAGTCCTAAAGAGTATCACCTTCTTGCGGTAAAACGCATCATCAAATATGTTAATGGGACCTTGGGGTATGGGGTTTGGTTTTCCACTGATACTACAGCTGAAATTACTGGTTTTTCTGATGCTGACTGGGCAGGGTGTGCTGATGATAGGAAAAGTACATCCGGGGGGTGTTTTTATCTTGGGAATAATCTGGTTTCTTGGCATAGTAAAAAGCAAAATGCCATCTCTCTTTCAACTGCTGAGGCTGAGTACATTGCTACAGGGAGTTGTTGTGCTCAAATGCTGTGGATGAAGCAAATGCTTCATGACTATGGAATAGAACAGAACACTCTCACTCTTTTTTGTGATAACACAAGTGCCACAAACATTTCAAAAAATCTTGTCCAACACTCTCGCACCAAACATATTGACACCCGTCATCATTTTATTCGAGAGTTAGTGGATGAAGGCCTTGTTGTTTTGGAACATGTACCTACTGAGCATCAAAAAGCTGATATTTTTACAAAACCCCTTGATCTTCTTCGATTTGAGTTTCTTCGAAAGACCTTGGGTGTAATGCTCAGTAACTAGGTTGTTTCTTGTCTTTTTATATGAGGTGAGTGTGAGTGGTTGGCTTACTGTTCTTGGATGATTTAATGTTATTGTGATTGAGTCTTGATATTTTTGCATCAAAATATTTTATGAACACTGCTCATGTTTCTTACAAGATCTCATTCTTCTTTGTTCATAGCTCATTCTGAATGCCCATACTCATTTACTTCATGATCTCATTCTGTACACATCCTTGAGATAAACTGTTACAGGGGTTTCCACACAAGTGATCAAATTTCTCTATGGACCACTGACAGTGTTTCTTGTACTTTTTCAGAGGAATTGACCCATACTAGTATATCATGGGTGATGTTAAGTCTCTTAACCATCTACCATCTTATTTCACTTCCATGGTTTCTCCCTCAGTTCATGACATCCGGGCATTAGGAAAAGGCTACCTCAGAGGCACCAACCAGGCCATCCTTTTGATTTCATTCTTCTCTAGTTTGGTCTCCATACTCTTGAGCGTGTATGCCACCAGTGAGTGCCCACAAGAAAGAAAAAGTTAAAAAAAAAAAAAATCATTGCTTGAGGAGGAGCCTCCGCTTTTACTCAACAAATACCCTGTGATTCCTAGTAGTTTGACTTTTCTCTGTGATGGTCTGTTACTCGTGTCAGAGGTCCAGCCATCTGATCACTACGAGGATTAACTCTAGCTTTGTGGCTCTCAAGGATTGCACACACACACATTGTTTATGTGAGCTCTCATGTGTGTTTTTGAGTTATGCATTCTTATGATGCTTATGGCTTTGATTTAATACTATCTGTTTTATTCATGATCTGGTGCTTCAACTCTTTTCTCAAATTTTCAGGACTCATGATTGATGGATTCTTTTGTCCGTGTGGTATAGTCTTTCGCTTGGTCACCTTGCTTGTTACAGGACATCCTAGGCATTTTTATTTTAAAAAAAAAAAAAAAATGTTCCGCTCGAGCGGCCTATTTTACGCTCGAGCGTATTTTTCACCCTTGCAGCATTTTGTTCTTGGTTTCATAGTTCTGAGAGAGGGGTTTTTGCGCTCGAGCCTCCGTATTCACGCTCGAGCTGGCTTCCGCTTGCATTTCTTTACGCTCGAGCGGTCCTAAGTACGCTCGAGCGGACCCAATTTGTATTTAAATCCCTCCCTCGACTCTTCAGGTCATTTTTTACTCTCTTTTCATATCTCTCAGACCTAGGGTTCCTATTGTGCTAGTGTTGGGCTCAATTCCACCCTCATTTTTCGTCTTCCTCGCCGATTTGATCCTTGGTAAGTTTTTTCCTCTCTTCTTCTCTGTTTTGTTTTGTAATTTCAGCATTTTTGGGGGTAGTATTTCGGGGTTTTTGGGTGTTTTGGGCTTCATTTTCTTTTTCCCTTTCTCTCACACACTTTCACTGAGTAGTACTATCTTTCTTTTAGTGCATTTCATTGTTGTGTCTTCAACCTAGGGTTTCTGCTTGTTTTTGTTTTGTGATCTCATGTCTCCATGATTGTTTTTTGGGTTTGGGTTCAAAGTGTTCTCTTGGGTATAACATAGTGTGGCTTTGAGGGTATTGGTTTTGTCTCATGCTTGATGTTTAGCATTGCACATTGGGGATTTCATTCTTTATTCATCTGTCACATTATGTGTTTGGAATGTTTTGTTCGGGTTTAACAATTAGGGATTTCATTTTCATAACCATATATTGCCATAGTGATATTGTCCTTTGTCTTGTTCCATACCTTGATGTTTTTATGTACATATCCTGTTGTCTTTGTGCCCTGTTTTTATTCATGAACTGTTTAATGGACTAATGGTTTGATTTGGTTTTTGTTTGGTTTGGTTTTTGGCTTTTGTGAGTTGTTGGGTTATAGTTATGTTCTCCCTAGTCATGTCTGCCCCTAAGCGCCGAAAGGCTGCAGTGTCTCGCCCTGCCTATAATTCTGTTAGGTTTCAGTCTACTAAACAATCCAAGTCCTTCCATAAATCTTTTGAAGCTCGTACAGTTCACTTAGAACGAAATGTTCAACCTGATACTTTTGAGTCCCTACACATCCGTCCTCTGTTTGACCCACTCGGTGGTGACTTAGTTTTATCTTTTTCTGGGCGTCAGAATCTCGATTGGGTTCGAGAATTCTACTGTAATATGGAGGGTATTCGTGATTTTGAGCTTTCTTTCACAACCTAGGTTAGGTCCAAATCTATTTCTGTCACCCCTGACCTCATACGCCAGCTCCTTAAGATTGAGCAAGTCTTTCCCGAGCACTATCCTTTTCCCGTTCCAGACCACCTACCTGTAATTTTGATACTGTGGCTAAGGAGTTGTGTGGTGTTTCCTGCCATTGGCCAAAAGGTGATTTGATTAAACAGTTTGAACTTCTTCCAGAGTTCAGACTGCTTAATCTTATTGTCTGTGCCAACATCATTGTGACCACCCACTCCTCTGAGATTAAACAAGACCAAGGGTTCATTTTATACTGTATTGCCAATCACATGTCTTTTGACCTAGCCACCCTTATTATCAAAAAGATTATCAGTGTTCATGGGAATAAACAGCTTGGCCTTCCGTATGGTTATTTGATAAATCGTCTTCTGTCTGATCTTGAGGTCCCGGTCTTAGAAGATGACGAATTTGGCTTTCCTTCTCGCCCTTTTACTAAAAAAACTATGTCACAAAGTAGGGCTCATGTTAAGAGGGAGTCGTCTCGGGCTGGTCCTTCTGCAAGTGTCGCTGCTGGCCTCCCTGAGGAGGCGGAGTTTGATGCCGCTACAGCAGGTGGTGAGGATGCTGTTCCTCATCCGGATCTTCATGTTCAGCTTCAGCGGTTTCAGGAGGTCATGACCCGGCGCTTGGATTTTCTGGATGCACGCTTTGATGCGTTTGATGGTCGTCTTGGTCAAATGGAGCAGACTCTCACTCAGTTAGTCCATCTCCTTCAGTCTCAACAGCCACAGCCTCCTGATGCATGATTTGTTTTTGCTTCCCGGACAAAAAAGGGGGAGAGTTTTTTGTTACACACACTTTGGTAACTTTGGACATTTGGACAGTTTTTGGTTATTACATTGGTGGTACATATGGTAACTTTGGACATTTGGACAGTTTTTGGTTATTACATTGGTGGTACATATCTTTTTGTCATCTTGATGTTTTAACTATTTTGTTGATGGTTGGATATTTTGGGTATTTTGTTGATAGTTGAATAGCATGCTAGTATTGTGGATATCCTTTTATCTTTGTCTCATCTTATGTTATTCCACAGTTTTGTTTTGGTATGTTGGTTGTGATTATACAGGTGCATATTGGATGAAGTTGGATGGCTGTGTTCATGGCAAGAGTGTTTGATTTTAGAGTTGTTTAGAATTTTCTTTGTTTTTTTAATCTTGCTTAGTACGTGTGTTTAAGGAAAATGTTTAGAAAGGTTTTGTCCGGGAATTGACAAAGGGGAGATTGTTAGGTCCCTTTATTGTCAAATCCAGGTACAAAAATTTGAGTTGTTAAAGATGTATATTTTCCTGTATTTCTGTCGTTCCCGCTCGAGCGGGGTCTGTTGCGCTCGAGCGGAGATTGAAGGATCTCAGTATTTTGGCAGGACTGTAAAAGTACTGGGGTGTGTGATTTCATGCTCGAGCGGAATCTCAAGCGCTTGAGCGTACCTCAGTTTAATCACACGCATATTTTGTTGAAGCCGCTCGAGCGGGATGTGGAGCGCTCAAGCGGAGATCGCGGACTCAGATTGCCTATTTATACCTGTTTAGGTTATTTTTAGGATTACTTTTCCTAGATCCTATTCAAGAGTCCTAGGGTTTTGTTTGAAGTTGTCTTCTGAGTTTTTTTTTGATAGTTTTCCTTGATTTTCTTGAGAGAGTTCTAAACTTATGAATTGAGATTCATACATCAAGGAGTTTGATACTTTATATTCAAGAGAGTTCTCTTCGGTGGCTTCCGAAGATCAAAGACGTAGAGTCTCAAAAGGCGTTTGATTCTATACGTAGTCGTTAATTCGACAAGCAAAGTTGTGGGATCAACTTTAGGATTGATCAGTTCCGTGATGAAGGCGTGGTGAAAGAGTTACAGAAGATTCGAGGACAAATTGACTGGGTTGGATAATTTGTGTATTATCTTTGTAATCTTTCGTTCTTCAGTAGTGGATTGATTAGTGGCGGTTCGTCCGTGGTTTTTGATTACAATTGAAGGTTCTTCAATTGTGGTTTTTCCACGTTAAAATCGTTTGTGTCAATTTATTGTTTATTCCTAGAAACAAACAAACTAAAATCACTCTCGTAAGTGCTTGTTGATTTTAGATTGAGTGTTTCGAATAATTAGGATTTGTAATATTTTAATCTTGATCTAATCACGAATCACTTAGGATTTTCACATTGATATACCTATAGTTGTTGTTGTGGATTGCAATTGCCTTTAGATTGTGTGTAGATTTTGCGGTTGTTGTTAATTTTATTATTCACTTGAGTGTTTCTATTTGTCTTGATTATTGCCTTACATATAGTTCTGTCATAGTAATTATCTAAGTTTTGAGTAGCCATCAGAAAGAAAATTTCTACTTGTTAAGCTTGAGTTAGTTGTTTAGCTTAACAAGTGCTGACATAGGACAAAAGTGGGAAAGCAAGCATTGATATAATGGACATTGCTTCTTTTCAGAAGTATTTTTGCTCTTTAGACTTTTCACTACAACGTTTGCAATTATAATCAAGTATTTAATATTAGGAAAATAATTTGTGGTGGTGTAATTTCTCTAGTTTTAAAATTGACCAGGCACAAGGAAATGCATTTTTGTTCTCTTCTTAAATTCAAAACTAATTGCTAACCAGTTTAAACTTAGCCCTTGCTATTTTTCTTAACTATGTAGGATTTTGTTGTAAAATATGAACTTAAACCAAAATTTGTTGATTGATTCACGACCTTTACTTAGTTTTGAGGTGTATTTGTTATTCTTATTTGATCCTACGATCCTAATGGTCATGATACGATCCTACGTCTGCTACGGTTTTTAATACGATCTAGATCAATTTTAATTTTTTGGATCGTAAGATCGTACTATCCTTCAATGCAGATCACGATTTTAACAACTATGTTTGGGCTACATGAGATTTTTTTTTTTGCCTGAAGCATGGTGGTTGGAACTTCTTGGTGGTGGTTTGGAATCCCTTGATTCTTTTATGTATGTTTGAGATTGAAAGTTGGAGTTGGCAGATATATTCATTGATTTGTTGTATAGCATTGCTTTGTTTTTTGTTTTTTATTTTTATTATTATTATTGTTGATAGGGTAGAGAGGAGTTGTGTAATGAGAAATGTACCAATTATTTATACCCATCCATGTACATACTTATGTGTGTTGACTATTTTCTGTGTCTTTGCCTAGCTAAGAGTCTTTGTCTTTTACATGATCCCACACTTTGGATTTCTCGCTAGATCAAACGGTTGCTGAGGGATGTGACATGATGATGGGGTTCGGTCCACTGCTTCCGACAGAATCTGAAAGGTCTAATGGAGAGAGTTCAACAAGAACTCAAGATTGAGCTCAAGCATACCCAACTGTGAGTAACTAACAATTACCAATTTTTTAAGTTTTATCATTTTTTCTTTGTATTTGTTAAAATTTCTCTATTCAATTGAGAAAACTCGCTTGTAATCAAAAGAGTGTTCAGAATTCTTCAGTAATCAAAAGAATATTCAATTTCTCTACCTAGTGGATAGCCATTCTGAATTTTCAAGTGTTGTCCATGTGCTGGCTTGCGTGGTTGGCAATTTGAATTATGTTGGCATATTTCTTGTGCAGCTATTGAATGTTTATGCACCCAAGTTTGAGACTAGTGGAATGTTTTGGCTAGTAGTACATAGTCCAACAATATTATCCCTGATATTGATGCAAATTATTGCCATTGGAATATTTGGGCTGAAGAAACTTCCCTTAGCATCTAGCTTTTGTGTTTCTCTTCCAGTTCTCACTATATTCAATAACTAGTGCAGGAAATGTTTTCTACCCAATATTCCAGGCTTACTCTGTTGAGGTACGTTTACATAGAACACCAATTGTCTTTCCATCCTTTCGATTTTTATTGTTCAGTTGATGTCTAACTGATATCAAAGACATTTTGTATATATTACTTACGTCTAAGAACAATGAATGAATTCGTTAATTGATATGCATACCTCTGCAGAAACTCTACTCTAATACATAGGTCAAAACAATTAGTACAAAATATGCATTGAAAATGGCAACTATTCCTGATTTAAATATGGACTGTGAAGCCATCATAAACAAGTAAGAAAAAACTGATAACCTAGAAAATAAAATTGATCCATTTAATAAATTTCTAACAGTAAGGCCATCTACTCCGGTGAGTTTTGGGAGCCTGAAATTTGTTACATTAGGTAAGATTTATCTGACAATTCACGACGACCTTTTTTTTTTTTTTTTATCCTTTTGATTTTTATTGTTCAGTTGATGTCTAACTAATATCAAAGACATTTTGTATATATTACTTACATCTAAGAACAATGAATGAATTCGTTAATTGATATGCATACCTCTGCAGAAACTCTACTCTGTATTACAATTAGTACAAAATATGCATTGAAAATGACAACTATTCCTGATTTAAATATGGACTGTGAAGCCATCATGGACAAGTAAGAAAAAACTGATAACCTAGAAAAGGATAATAAATTTGATCCATTTAATAAATTTCTAACAGTAAGGCCATCTACTCCGGTGAGTTTTGGAAGCCTGAAATTTGTTACATTAGGTAAGATTTATCTGACAATTCACGACTTTTTTTTTTTCCCCTTCTTCTTAATCTTATTTTATTAATTCTTTCTTTCTTTTTTTCAGTTTGAATAGTTTTGAATTTGGTTGTTGTTTAGGGATGATTTGCAAATCGCTTCTTCGCCATACTTCCCAGCCTATGACTATGCCTGTGAGCAAGGACATGGACAAGGATCAGGATCGCCCCCAATGGTGCAAGAGTGTTTTCAGAGTGTTATCAGTCAGTTTTTTCAGCATGTAAGGGACTATTTTTTGGTTTTTTGTTCGACTCTGTTGTTGGTTTGTTTTCTCTTCTAGTATTTAACATTGCCTTGCCTTGGTGTTTTAATTGGACTCCCAAGAGGATAATACATTGTGGTGGAGCTGTGGATGACAATATGGCAAACATTATAGTTGCTCAGCTTATCTATCTTGACACCGTCGATCCTGTTGGGTATACCTCCTTATTGGAGTGTGGGACCCAATTGGTTTTGGAAAAAGAGTTTAATTTGGTTTAGTATTAATTATAATATATTTTTATATATTATATTTAATTTGTGGAGACCTAATCCAATTTGGAAACAACTAAGGTTTGATAATAAACCCTAGATTCACATTATTTTAGGGTTTGTTTTTGCTCATCCCGAGGTGAAGAGAACGGCTGCTACACATACTCCACTTTGGTGAAATCAATTATTTGGGTGTGTGAACAGCGGAATTAATTTGGGTGGTTCTTTGCTTCGTTTTCGGTGTTGATTTGGTTCGTTATTTTGGATCTTCTACAACTCTAGTTCTGAAGATTTTTATTCATCTATTTGGTGAGGTCTTTCCTCTTGTTTATTTGTGATTATTTGGAATTCACCTAAGGGTGGTTTTGTTAGACCATTAGTGTCTCGTTTATAATCGTTTGGAACTTATTTGGTTGATAGTGGAATCGGATTTCGATCCCGTGGATGTACCTCACATTGAGGGAACCACGTAAAAATTCTTGTGTTGCTTCTGATTTAATTTTTCCGCATTAGTTTTTATTCCCATTGATTGATTTACTTGTGGGGAATCACATATTTTCCCTAACAGATCCCAACAAGGTCTCTTCTAATGATAGTAGCCATTAGACCTATAACTTATTATGCAAATATTTTTTCAAATTCTTCATCATTCAGATTACTTGCTTTGTCTATAAGCAGGAATCCAGCCTAATTTTTGTTTGTAAACAGAATATACACATTATTTTAATTGCATTAGTACTACTCATGCATTGCCAAAATGTTCAAAATTGGGACTGTCTAATAATTATTGTATCAATTAAAAGTTGCAAGCAACCAACTCAGAGGAATTTAGAGAATGAACTTTTTTTTCTCTTGACAATTTCTTTTGAAATAGTTTTATTTTTATTATTTCAAGTTAAATTGCATTAAATTTTCAACTCATGTGTATATATTTTTGCAAGTTTTGTTGAGGGAGTAGTTGATATGATCGAGCAAGTGATGTTTGGGAGCCAAACTGAGATTATGTTGCTTCTTTTTTTTTTTTTTTTGAGGAATTGAATCTTTTAGTACAATAATTTTAAGGATAGTTGATGGATATTTGTTTTGCATGTATGAAAGTTTATATTTTGTTTGCACACTTACATGTGAATAGGTTAATATTTCTATTATAAATTTAAATTAATTTGTTAATTCTGTTATTTTTCATAAAAAAAAAAAAAAATTTGTTAGGTGCTTGCAATTGATTGTTTTGTTGTAGCAAACGTATATATGATTTTATTATAAAAATAATGATTTGCGAAGGTAAAAAAATAGTGGCTAAAAGTGTTTTTGATTTTTTTGCGACGGTAAAATAGTTGTCGCAAAAAGTAGGTAGGCAGTCTCAAATTATTTGCGACTGCTATTTTGCAGTCGCAAAAAGTATTTGCCACCCCCACATTAGCGCCCCTCATTTATGGTTGCATAGGCCGTCGCAAAAGGTCTTTTGTGACTGTATTTTCATTTTTTGTGACGGCTTATGATGGTCGCAAAAAGTATTTTTTTTAGTAGTGTCTCCTTCCACAAATGCTAAATTTCCACTTCTCATCTCCTTATAAATTTTGTGTGTAATTTCTTACTTGCATGACGTTTAGAATATAATTTAAATAAAATTCTCTCTCTCTCTCTCTAATAAAGTTTAATGTGTCAGTTTTGGTTGTTGATGGGTTTTTTTTTTTTTTTCTAGTCTTTTTCTCTCTTTTTGTAATTTTTTATTATCATTAATAAAATATTATGTTCTTTTTACCGATTAACAAAAAAAAAGAAAGAAAGAAAAAAGATGTTCAATTTTTAGTCTTCACATTCACATCTTTATTTTTGGCAAGTCATATTCACTTTTATTATTTTTATCCCTATATATAAAGCACCAATGTTGGGCAGACGAAAATTTCGCCGTTTGAATTACCTTATTACCCCTTTACTTAAAGCCTCAAAACGACGTGGTTTTGGGTCATGACTTTGGGGAACAAAAAACCCTTCCACCTTCCTCTGTTGCACAATCTCTCAACTCTCTGTGTTTTCATCTCCCTCACACGTTTCCTCTCTCTCTCATCCTATCTCATCTCCTCTTTCTCTTATCTCTCTCTCTCTCTCATTATCAATTCGAATGGCCATGAGTTTGAACTCAGATCAATTTTGAAATTGCAAGACCTACATCTACTTGCCCGTTAAATGAAAACTATTCATTTGAACTATTGTTAGATCTGGTTAAGTGGGTCCACTAAGGCCATGTTTGTTTGGGCGGACTGGATTAGATTGGATTAGCATTCCCATGACTAATAGTCCTAGGACTACGAATCCGTTGGATTATGTATCCTATCTTAACTAATAGTCAAGTTTAAAATAATTAGTCCGTACTTGTAGACACCCCATTTTGAGTAGCCCTAAGACTTGGGCACTTTGTCTTGACCACCCTCACCAAAAAAATCAAATTGAAATTTTAATCCCAAACCTCACCTATTTTGGCCAAATTAGTTTATATCATATAGTTTATTGCTTTGTAGTATTTTATAATTTTATATGTTTTTATATAATTTGATATGTGTGTATATATTTTGAGGTGGTGTATTTTAGAAATAAAAAATAACAAAAACAAAACAAAAAAAAAAAGAAAAATAGAAAATAAAATAAAAAAAGAAAAAGAAGAAAATAGTGGGACAGTTTTAAACAAAAGAAAAAAAAAAAGAAAAAAAGACAAACAGGTGAAGGAGAATATTTTTAAAAAGAGAAGTGAGTGGATGGGAGATGAGAACATTTTCAAAAAAGAGGAGAGAGTAGGTGAAGAAAATTGAAAAAAGAGGAAAGCAGGTGGACTGGGTGATATAGAAAAGAAAAGAAAATCAATATAAGAGGCTGGTGGGTTAGTGGGTGAATAAAATAAAGGGGGAGATAAAAAACACACAACACATGCATCCATAGAGAGGGGAGAGAGAGAGACCATTCACGTGCATAGGGGGAGGGATCACACACAGACACGAAAGAGAAACCCACGGGCAACCTCTCTCCCTCTCTCTCTTCTCTCTCTAACACACATCATACACCCAGCACACCACCGGGGATATCACAGCCACCAAACACCAAACACATACCAAATCCAGACACGGCATAACACACACACTGCACACACTCACCACACCACACCACACCCACGGCCATTCACACCCACGGCCATTCACTGCACTCACCTCACCACTCCACACACACTGCACACACTCACCACACCGCACACGGCAGTGGCACCCATGCATGACACCTCTGCACACACTCACCAGACCACCACCTGGACACACACGGCACCTCACAGCACCACCACCGTGGCCATCACACACTCTCGGCGACAACACACACACCCAGCATGACCAACCCACACACATAGACCTCTCTCTCTTTCGGCTGAAACACAACCCACACAGAGACACCATGGACAGGCCACCCACTGCCATGCACACATTAGCTTCACCATAGGAGACACATACACAAAGACACCTCTCTCTCTCTCTCTCTCTCTCTCTCTCTCTCGGGTGAGTGGGTTCGGGGATGGAGACATGAACAAAGAACCAATCTCTCCCTAGAGGCCATACACCCACCTCTCTCACAACACACACGGGCTCTCTCTCTTCTCTCTCTAGGGAACCCACCCAACTTCATCTCTCTCGGGTTAGGGAGGAAGAGAGAGACACGCAGAGACTCACCCACTCAACACATATATCACACAACACACCCATGCATGAGACCAGAGACTCTCTCTCTCAACACATACTCACACATGCCTGACACACACAGCAGCCCACACACCATGCACAAACACACACAGACAGCCGAGGGAGGAGGGACACGGGACTCACCACCCACGGGGGCACGGTCTCTCTCTTGCTCTCTCTCTCACCCACTCTCTCTTCTCTCTCTAACACGCCCATGATCACCTCCACCACCTCAATCAGACACAGCTGAGCCGTGTGTCATGCAGTCTCAACCAACGCATGGCAGCAGCACTGGGGATAAGACAAAGTTGAGGGCAGAAGCTTCAATTATTCCTAGCCCTTCAAATCAGCCACCTGTCAAAGTCAGTCCATCTGGGGCAAATATCTCTATTTTGATGAAACCTGGGCCCAACGCTTTGAATATGCTTAGCCCAGCTGATTTGAGTGTCTTTCAAGGCCCAAACTCCCCGGCTTTGAATGTGACCCAAGGCCCTAGCCCATCTGGACCAGCCTAGTTCGTAACTGAACCTTCTGAAAGCCCCACATCCCCTAGCAGCCCATCTTCTCAAGTCTCTAAATGTTCATCTCTATCAAGCCACAATCTATTTAGCCCATCATCAAGGCCCAATTGTGCTCCCTTGGGTATGGGAGTTTCTGAAGGTGTCCT
The DNA here is from genome assembly GCA_030407325.1 of Camellia japonica. NCBI lineage: Eukaryota > Viridiplantae > Streptophyta > Magnoliopsida > Ericales > Theaceae > Camellia > Camellia japonica. The sequence goes on along the minus strand of JAPPVO010003436.1, from coordinate 8,061 downwards.
CTCATCTGTTTTCAATTGGTTATCCCTCAAAAGGAAAGCCCAAGATGGAAATCTGGCCTTTATGAACCCAAACAAATTTCTCAAGGTGGAAAGTAGGCCAGGGGTGGGGTTTTCTCTACTCCCATTTCACGAGAAGGCTACGAAAAAGAATTGGGTACATGGGCTGAGGTGTGCAAGTCTGCTGGATGGAAGGTTTTATTTTATTTTATTTTGAGTGTTGTGAGATTTTATTTTATTTTTCTCTCCTCTCTCCCTCATTCGGATCTGTAATAATTCAAGTATTGTAATAATTCCCCCACCCCGCTTCTTTCTATCCCATTCTTTTATCGCTTTCTCTAACTGTGTGTATGTATATATCTAACATGCCATGCATATCCCTGCTTTACATCCATGATCCATGCATAAGATTTGGCTAAATTTGCATCTTTATGCTTCAATTGATTATCCCATGATTCTGTGTGCTATCGGATGTTTTAAGATGATTCACATGCCATATTCTAGAAGCCAAATCTTTAGTGCATCTCATGAGTGAATTGCATTAGGATTCTGTATATAAGATCATGCATATTTTACTAACTTTTGTTTTGTAGTTGTTCGAGGGACGTCGGTCAATCTGTGAGTTTTTATGCTTTAGCATCCCATTTGTGTGTGATTTTCTTATTATGTTTAGCATCCTACCATGTGGCTATTTGCTTAAGTGATATAACTGTTTGAATGCCTGTGGATGAAGGCTTGTTGCTTAAATTGGAATGATTCAAAGATTGTACGCGTTAAGCCCACTTGATGGTGGCAAAATCAAACCCTTTTCGGAAAACAAACATGAAGTTGAATTGTTCCAATTTGAGCAAACTAGTCTATACTTGTATGCTTCACATAGTAAATTTTAGGATTTACTAAAATAATTAGAACATGAACATATAAAGAAAATAAAAGTCATATCATGGTTTAGTAGAGGCCGATCTTTTGATCGGGTGAGTGGGGGTGCTCATTATTGACCTTCCCCTCTCATACCTAAGGTTCCGAGCCAAGCATCCTTGGTTACGACGAACAGTGGCCTTTGGCACCGAGTCATGGGTTTCCTAATTTCCCAAAATATTAGGTGGCGACTCTGAGTTCTGATGACGCAGTCCATTTTTGACAAAATTACAATAAAAATAGATTTTCAATAAAAGTTGCCAAATCTGGACTCTCATCTACGTTTCACATTGCACTCGTAAGACATTGAGATCAAAGAGATCTCGGGAGTCCGAACTGTTTAACGCGCGCGGGTACCCTCCCGGGCATGTTACAGTACTTCAATTGTTTAACCAAACATCGGATTAATAATTTTATTGGATTATTAGTCCAATCCCAAGCTCATGTCCACTCAAACAAACATGACCTAAATGTTTGCTCAGCCTTACTTTGGGATTTTGATTATTGACCGGCCGGCTAAGTTTTTGGTGGCTTTAGTAGGACTCCAATCCAAAACACTTTCGATTTTGATCAACCAACTAATAAAGACTTTAATATATAGGGATTTAACAGAAATTACCAATTACCAATTAAGGTTTTTGCCTTCTTTCAACTATAGTACATTATTTTAGTTAGTTTTTTTTTTTTTTTTTTGGGAGTTGAAAGGTTGTTCGATTTTTTATTTTTATTTTTTGTTGACAATATTTTTATTTTGCTTTTGTTGCCTTCATTCTTTTGATTGAATTGAAGCATATATCTATGGTATTGATTAATTCCTGTATTTTCATTGATTTTAATTTATGGTGCAGGGAAGGTATCTAGAACACATGCTGCTATTTTGATAAAAAAAATTGACATAGAGGAATTCTTCAAGTTATCTTAGTTATCATTTGGCTAAAAAAAATAGCATGCTTCTATTTAAGTTAACCTAACTGCTATTTTTTTTAGCTCAAATGAAACCAAATGATAGCCAAATGATGCTATTTTTATGCTGCTATTTTTTTTAAGGTATGATGCTATTTTTTACTTGGCTATTATAATTTTGATTGCTATATGATGTTGTATTAGGTGATTTGCTGATAAATACAATGGCTGCTCTACTTGAATTGAAGCAAATCTGGAACAAACTCACCAAGTGGCTGCTTAGGTGGTTTTTGGTGTGGCTCAAAGAGTGGTTGCTGCTGTTGTCATAAGTTGTATTTTGGTTTCTTGTTTATTGTTGTTTGGTTTATGTTTAACTCTCATATTAGAATGACGTCTATGATTTGCTATAATTCAACATTTTCCTCTATATGTATTGATATTTTTTCACCATGTGTTAGGAATTCAACTAAGAAATTAGTAATAATAACAACAATTATCAAAAACAATTTTAATAGAATTGTGTTACTTATTTCTTTAATTATGTTTTTTTTTTTTTGTTAATTTTTAATATTAATAATGGACACCAACAATGGGCATAAGATAGCGTGCCTTGCACGCAGCCACCTCACTAGTATGTAAGTAAAAATGACGAAAATATGTGGGCCAAGATGAGCTTGATTTGTCTAGTAGCACCATTCTCTTTACTTTTGAGTTAATTCTTTGAATTTTGAATTCATATTTTTATATTTTTAATATTTGAAAAATATTTGCATCAATTTTTAAATCTTTAAATCCACTTAATCTTAATATACTTAAAAAATAAAAAAACTATATATATAAAAATCTTTAAAAAATTCATTAAATATAACAAGAAACGAAAATGTATTAAATTTTTTTTAATATATTTTTATATATATTTTTTTTATATTTGGTGAATTTTTTATAATTTTTTATTTATTTATAAATATTGTACTTTTTAAGTATATTTAGATGAGATGTATTTAAAAAATAAAAAAATTATGTAAAATATTAAAAAAATCATTAAAAATAAAATATAAAAAAATCAATTTGTTTTTTTTCAAAAAAAAATTAGACAATTTTTTGGAACCATTGTGCAACACTTTCTTGTAGTAGTCAAACAATTGCCACATGCACTACTAAAAAAATCACTTTTTGCGACCGTCACATGCCGTCGCAAATAATAAAAATACAGTCGCAAAAGACTTTTTGCGACGGCCTATGCGACCGCAAATGGGGGACGCAAATGTGGGGGTGGCAAATACTTTTTGCGACGGCAAAACAACGGTCGCAAATTATTTGCGACCGCCTAAACTACTTTTTGCGACAGCTATTTTGCCGTCGCAAAAAAAATTAAAAAATAAAAAACACTTTTAGCGACCATTGTTTTACTGTCGCAAATAATTATTTATTAAAAAAAATCATATATCAATTTGCTACAACAAAAAAAATCAATTATAAGCACCAAACAATTTTTTTGTAAATGAAAAATAACAAAATTAACAAATTAATTAAATTTATAATAGACATTATCCATTAACCATCCTTAAATACATTGTACTAAAAAAATTCAAGTCTTCAAAAAAAAAAAAAAAAAAACAACATAATCTTTGGCTCCCAACATCAACAGCTCGATCATATCAACTATTCCCTCAACAAAATCTGTAAAAACATATATCAAACTTGACCGGAAAATTTAATACACTTCAATGTGTTAGTTTAGCTTGAAATAATCAAAATAAAACTATGTCATAGTAACCTCTCTCTATAGCAGATCAGTGATTTGCAACAAAAGTTTCAATTACTTTGAGAGCAACTTTAGGCTTAACTATGGGATCACTTAATCCGGCAATTTTGATCTCTGATATACTAAGCTTCACTGGTTTACATGTGAAAAAAACAAGAGAAAAAAAAGAGAGAGAGAGCAAGGAAGAAAGGAACCTTCCCTATTAAGAACGTAGAGTCATCAATTAGAAGCTTTTCCCTTTTTGATGCAGTATCTTGAGCTTTATGCACCTGTAGAAAAGTCATATTCTGTCAGTTTACTGTTGAAAATGCCCAAGGATCTTAAAGTTTCAGCATCCAAAGAACCAAACTTAATTTCTATATCAATCTCTGGTGGCTGCCTCTGGAAGGACTTGATTTCATCTTCAGTGAATGAACCAAATACCAACACTTGCAAGTGATGAACAATCAACAAAATCACAAAAATAGCATGCAACAAAGGCCTACATAATGCAACTTTCTACCGTGCATAAACAAAACAGTAAAAGATTGAATTGGAAAGCCATTCCATTATCAAGACATGACAGAAACTCATCTCATTGTGTGAGAAAGAAATTTGATATGAGGTAGTCAAAGGGGTTAACAGACAGTGGTAAATGAACCCTCTCAAAAGTGTACTCTAGGCAATGCCTACATGACACCCAAAGGGAACAAAAACAGGGTTTTGCATTAATACCATCTTGAAAACTCCATATCACATGAGAGAATAATTTGGAACACCAATAGAATTAGAGAAGGACTATGCTTAACTCTGCTACCAACCAAGCATTAGTGGGGAAAGAGGAGGAGATACGGAGTTTGAAATCCTTTACTATGAATTGCCAGCAACTCATGAAGTAGACACAAGTAATCCCAGATTACCATATCAGTTACATACTCCACAACAATGTCTTCCACCAGTGATCCCAGTTTACCATATCAGTTGATGATGCATGTTCTGCTAGAGCAAGACCAGCTCTCAAGATAGGAACAATCTGCAAAGCTAAATAAATAGTGCATCAGATGATGGCTACCGAAAAGCTATACTCTTCCAAGATTAAATAATTTCTAAAGCAGGTCACATTCATAAATTTGTAACATTGTTATCATCAAATCTTAAAAAAGGGAACCCCAACTAGCTTGCAACAAATGTATTGTGGGGAACTTCCTATACTAAATACACAACAATCATATAACCTTAGAATCTTCTGGAAGCTATATTTATGCAAGATGAAGATGACCTTAGAATCAAAAATCAAATCCACGAAATCAACAATGAGATAGCGTTCAATTAATGCTATTGCGTAGCTGTGTCATTATTCAACTGTTTCAGTCGAACTAATTTATCGATACTTGTGTGTTCTCATGCAATAATTCAAGAATCAAGACTGACCCATTTACCCAATATAAACACCTCAAGGAAGGGGCCATGGTACTGAAAGATAACCTAGCAATCATAGCATTCAATCCGTACTTGTGTATTCTCATGCAATAATTAAAGAATCAAGACCAAATCATATAATTTCCTTTTTAAATTTATAATCCATTAATGTTGACATACTTCGTAAAAGAGTTACCACAATCTGGCTGACAATTTTGACAAAATGCATAAACTATGAGTGTTATAAATCGGGTCAATCACCTTGATACCTGTGTTCGTTGCTTCTCGTGAGGCTTCAAGCAAAGGATCAAACATAGGATTGAATGCCACAGTAATAGCACAGTCAACTATGTGTCCTGCAAGTAACCAAGCCATCAACAAAAAAAAAAAGAAAAAAAAAAAGTCGCACATTGCATTGAAATTAAAAAATCTGCCAACAATATATGCAGTAAAGTACGACAAATGGACAAGAAATGAATACCATCAATATGAGTTCCAAAATCCAATTTCATTACATCATCATACTGAAGCACAGTTTTATCTCCGGAATTTGGAGTCCAGTGAGCTGCAACCCTGGCCAAAAATGATCTTTAAATACAAATACAACAAGAAGAGAAAAAATAAAAATAAAAAAATGAAACCGGAAGGATCTTCATATGCCAGACTAAATGTTTACCAATTCAAAGAGCACCCTGTAGGGAACGCAATGCCTGCTTGTAGACTATTCTCCCATATCAACTTACGGACGATATTCTCCAGGGTTTCACATAAGTCAATCATTAACATCCCAGGCTTCAAAATACCTTTGATGTATTTTCGAACCTAAAAGCAGGCAAACAAAACGTTTTATGTGATAAACCAGATGCAGAAATCCTCACTGAAGTTTTCGCCAGCATTAACAGAAAGTAGATTCCTTTGTTTCTATATTAGCAGCTGTATGTGCATTGTTTCATATAAGAGCAATTAGAAAATAGAAACCTGATGATGATACAGAATCAATATACCCCAAAAGCAGCTTGATCATACCCTAACACCGCCAATTTCCTCCACAGACACAGAATCAATATACCCCAAATCACAATGATAGAATTCCACATCACCTAAATGAAATATAAAATGTCATGGAATATTTTGGTTGCACAATGCCTTAGTTTCTACTGATTTTTTTTTTTTTTTTAAATTATAAAAGCTCGCCTAAATTGCTCACCTTACCACATTTTGCAGCAGAGTTTCTATTTTCTGATTGGTTTCCTTCAATTTTGTATGTTTGACCAATTTTTCCAAACTCTTTTGGTCAAACATACAAAATTAGTAAGCTTGGTTTCCATTTGCCTTCATCCGAAGCAGTTCATCCTGAGGAAAATATAAAGTTAGTAAGCTTTCATATGTTTGGACTTTGGTGTAAGTGGTAACAGATATGATTTACTTCTAAAAATGCAAAATCAAACAAATATATATATTTATACCTTCAATTGCCGTATCACTTCACGCAAGAAATTCACATCATCCTGCATTACTTCATTAACGACTGCCCTGTTCTTGATAGCCTTTGCACGCTGGGCAAATCTCAGTGTGCTTAGAGTCTCACTCTTACAGCTGCATTACTACCTCAAGTCAATTTTGCATGCGCCAGAGGAATTAAAAATTCAAAGACATGCTAATACATGCTAATTTCACCTTTGCACAGGAGAAATGGCACAGACCATTGCTAGTTTTGCATTTCCACCAAGAGATTCCTGCAATAAAAATGTCAACCTGGAATCTCTGTAGGGAATATGCCTTTGCTTCCCTGATTGGGAAACTTCTGCAAGAATGTTTATCAAGTTCCTGCAAAACACATAGATAACAACAATAAGCATGGGAAAAGTGACTGTATCTTGACACAAGATCAGAATAAAACCTTCATATGTTACATGACAGGCAGCAGCCACAGCACTTCTTTTTTAACATTACACAACCAAATACTACAAAGAATATGCAAAAACATACCCAAGCTGTGAAAGAGACCGATTTATATTCCCCGCTTCCTTTAAGCGTTCTCCAGCTGCACCGGTCTGTTTCTGTCTTTCTGAACCAGCGAGATCAACAAGGTTTATTCTGCTTGTTTTGAAGCAGTTTAAACCATCTGCCACACTCTAGAAGATTGAAAATTTTGACATCTTTCATTGTAGATACACATTCCTCTGTCAAATTCATTAAACGGTGCCGTCTTGTCTAATAGAATATGCGGCGTTTATAAAACACCGTTAAATACTAATAACAGTGACATTTAAAAAAACGTCGTTAAAAAAACGCCACCATATCCCCCTTTTTCCTGTAGTGAGAATATGAAACAGGGAAGCGTGGTGTCCTTCTCCCCGTAGCACGAGGCCGACTTCCTGTGGCAAAATCCAAAGCAACCTTGCATAACTAAGAATCACATCACTTTAATTCTAACAAATGGGCAAAAAAGGCTCTCTTATAAGGCTAGATTGGAAAGAGACACCAATAGAAGTAAATAAACATTTACTATACAAGATAGAATCGGCTTCCTATGTTTCCATCAGGTATCAAAGCTTTAATACTAGATCTTCTTTCTTCTTCTTTTTTAAGTAGAAGTTTTTAAGAAGAAATTGCCCATCAGATCCTAGAAATTGAATAATTATCCCTTTCCATGGGTGCTCTTGAATTTTCAGTATAACTAGAAAATCATTAAATTACAGTTAGATTGATTGTTATTAGAAGCCGCATAAGAATTACTTCATTTGTTTCAAATTATTTATCCATTTTAACTATTTTAGATATCTCAAAAAATCGTCTATTTTTTTTTTGAACTTATTCATTTTAAATGATTTTGAAGATATTATTTATAAAAACTAATTGAGATCTTTTAATTTGTGAAATCTTTTTTGATTTTTTTATTATTTTATAAAAGAACATTATTTATTAACAAGATTAAAAGGTATGAATGTCGAAAAGTGACAAACACTTTAAGATGGACTGATGGTATAATTCTATGGCAAAATTGACTGACAATCATTTACGTAATTGATTGTCAATAATTGATAATGACGCCCATGTCCAATAATAAATATGGTAAA
>JAPPVO010003435.1:0-27213 GCA_030407325.1 Camellia japonica | reverse complement strand
TATTGTTCATGCAGAATTAATTCCCTTTCTGTATTTTCATTATTGTCGTCATTATTACCAATACTATCATATTGTTGTTAACTTGTTATTATCAATTATTATTATAGCTAAAAATTACTTTGTTCTGATATTTAGTGCCAGCGAAGTTGGTTGAACTTTACTTAGATCTGAGAAGGATGTCAGAGGAACATGTTCGAGTGAGTAACTTTATACTTATATTTTAACTCATCACCAATTTTGTTTTCCTTAGCATTAATTATCTTTCTTCATTGTAGGGTTTTACTGAACCATCCTCAGATAAGCTCCTCCCAGATTTACACCCCATGGAGCAGCATGTGTTCACGCTTGTTCTAGATCTAAATGAGACATTAATATATTCTGATTGGAAGGTAAGGTTTTGACAAAACAGGTTACTTTATTTGCTATTTTTTATGGATGCTTGGTTTTAACCATCACCTGGGTTGCATGGCAGTACAACATTTATTTGTTAATGTTTTTTTATCATCATGGTACATATATATTTTTTGTTACCTCTTATCACAAAAGGGCTCAGTTCATCTTCATCATTATGATATTTCATTTTTGTTTACATCTTTATCATTATGGTATATGATTTATGTTTTAGCTCTCATTGCAAAATTGTTCATCTCTTTTATTGCTACCTGTACGAAAATGGAAAATGGTTCAGAATGAAGGATTTGATTCTGAGTTGGTTCACATGTTAATGACATTTCTCTCTCTCTTTCTCTATTGGGAGAAAAACATGCACAGCGTGACAGAGGCTGGCGAACATTCAAAAGACCTGGCGTTGATGCCTTTTTGGAACATATGGCTCAATTTTATGAAATTGTAGTTTATTCTGACCAGCTGAATATGGTAATTTCAATTTTTTCCTGCTTAAATTGTTTTACCATTTATTTTTTTAATTGTATTGTCAGTGACAGTATCTGCCTTCATGGCTGACACAGTATGTTGATCCTGTTGTTGAAAGATTGGATCCAAAGCACTGCATACGGTATAAGCTATCTAGGGGTGCAACTAGATATCAAGGTGGGAAGCATTACAGGGTAAGTTGATATTTTTTCTTTTGCCCATATTTGTTTCCTTTTTTTCAATAAGAGGAGATTGATCAATTGTTTATATAATTTTGTTGTCTGTGTAAACAAAATTTGGTACTCAGAAAAGTTATCCCTAACACATTCATTCCTCACTGAATTGAACTTGAGATTCTGACTTTAAGATTATGAGCAGGTCTGCAGGTGCATGACCAGCTGTTTACCATGCATTTAGTATTAAAGAGTGTGACTGCCCTTAAATGGACTTGACTATGCTATGCTATGTGTTTAAATTTGTTTGTTTTTTATGGCATTCTAACCCACCCTGAATTGTTTGTTAACCCATTATCTTGAATCATATCCTCCTTCCTTATGAACCATAGTAGTGTGGAAACTTTTATGCGAGTTGTGTCATTGTTGGACACTGACCCTTAATGTCATGATTTTGGACACTTGTCTGGCACTTCTTGGGCACTTGGCATACACTTTTTCTGAGCAGTGTCTGGTGTTCCTTGAATTAGGAAAAATAAAGAGAGTAAGCACCCTGAAGCTGTCTTGTGGCTGAATTTGTTACTTCTATGTTATACCAACACACAAAGCAATCTACTGAATTCAATTCCATCCTCTTACTTTGTGCAGCAAACAAAACAATTTGAAAGAAACCTATGAAGCATCCTAAGAATACATCACAAGGGAATTCTACATGTAAGGCTACAAACGAGCCGAGTCGAGCCGAGCCGAGCCAAGCTTTGCTGAGTTCGAGTTTGGCTCGTTTACTTATCGAGCTTGTTTATTGAGCTCGAGCTCGGCTCGATAAGGAATTGGGCTTGAGCTCGGCTCGGCTCGATAAATTATTTTTAATATAATTTATATTTTTTAAATAAAAAATATTATTTAATATATAAATAATGTATTTATATATTATTTAATATATAAATAATATATTTATTATATAATTTAAATAAAGATAGATGAGCCGAGTTTGACAAGTTGAGCTTTTGCGAGCTCGAGCTCAGCTTGTTTACTAAACGAGCCTAATATTCAAGCTCAAGTTCGGCTTGTTTACTAAACGAACCGAGCCGAACGAAGCTTTTAATGAGCTGAGCCGAGCCAAGCTGAGCTTGTTCATGAACAACTCAGTTCATTTGCAGCCCTAGCTACATGGGAACCCCTTATAATTATACTCCTAGGAAGTTGAAAATTTTAATAAATGTAGTTCTTGCTGGCAGGATCTCTCAAAGCTGAACCGAGATCCTGCAAAGATTCTTTATGTGAGTGGTCATGCACTAGAAAGTAGCCTTCAGCCGGAGAACGGTGTCCCAATTAAGCCATGGAAGCTTGAAGAAGATGATACAGCCCTTGTGGATCTTATTCCATTTCTTGAATGTAAGCGTCCTGCTATTACCAGATTATGTGATGTTCAATCTACTAGCTAAGCTTAAATGCAATGTTTGGACTTACCAGTTTCTTGGTTTGAGTGCAGATGTTGCTCGACATAGGCCCGCTGACATTCGACCTGTGCTAGCTTCGTATCAGGGACATGATATTGCGAAAGAATTCATTGAGCGTTCTAAAGATTATCAGAGGTAAAGTTTCTTTGCATATTGTATTTTTGCCATTGGAGGACGTAGAAGTGAAAACGTTGCTAGCTTCATGGTTATTGAACTATCTCTTGATTATTATTATTATTATTTTAAATTTGGAATCTACTGGACAAACAGCAAACTGTATGATTTTCAGTCTAAGTGGGACAGTTTGATTATCATTTTCCATGACTCCCACATTGAATTCCTGGAACCATTTGGCATTTCCCATAGCTCTGTCAAGACACCCAAAAATGATAAAAATTCCTGCTTTCGCAATAAATTTCATAAAATGTAGAAGCAGAGAAGGCTGCCCACTTACAGATGTTATAGATGAAGGAAAACGAGGGCTTGATCCAAACACTAGGATGTTTGAATTTTCTTTGTTATTATGCAAAATCATGTGATGTTCTTGTACTGACTCAATCCTGAAGAATGATTTGTGCCCTAAAGTGCTTAAAAAAAACTAAATTAAATAATTCCATGTTTGTAAATCGTAGAATACTCTCTAGAGAGAGCTTTGGTATTCTGTGGAACTTAAGTTGTTTCGTTGCATTTTACTTGACATGTGAAATGTGAACTATCCTTCATGGCATTGAAATTAATGTTGAGTTTTTGTAGATTTCTCCATTTTACATTTTGATCCTATCGTTGGCCAATTAAAATGTTGTGAAAATACGGAAGGAAAATAGGAGGAAAAAAAATTAGATTAGAGTATTTCTTTGTGTGTTTATACTTAAAATTTACAGCACACAATAATACCATTCAAGCTGAAGTCATGACTTTTATCCCGCTGACTCGAATTTGGTCAAACGGTGCAGGCGAATGCAAGAGCAGAAACAGCAAGGTCGTTTCTGGCGGCGCTGAGGTAAAAGTTTCAGTGCCGTGGAAATTATAGAATTTGAATCGGCTTTTGAGGAAGTAACGGCTGAATATAGACATGTCATAAATTTGTAAGCCATAATATGTGAAAATCATTTTCAGGTTGAGTGAAGATGATGTGGCACTTGATTAGATGCCAACGATAGTATTTGTAGTTCTTTTTTGGGTCCCCAACATGATATCTTGCTATTTTTTCCCACTTGATCACTGTGAATCATACAACTGTTTTTGGGAATAGCCATTCAATTTACTGTAGACTTAGAATTTGTGTTTTTCCCGTTTCTGTGTTTCAAATTTGATTTGTACCGATGGGAGTGAACTTCACATAATAAATTCAGTATTTGTCATCCTTGAGTTTTGTAGAAGGGATGATGAAATTATTTTGGTGAAATTATCAAAATCAAGTTGTTTTCTAGGGTATATTTTTTTAACACGTTATTAATTATTAATGTTCATACCGATGTGATTAGCTTTTTGTGCCAAATGTTCATGTGATTCTTGTATTAGCGTTTTAATGGAGTTTTTTTTTTTTTAAGTAAATATTTCAAAAAATTAAATTATTTATGAAAATAATTAACTTTTAAAATTATTTACCAAACTCACTGGCTTTTTAAAATTGCAGGTTCAAGATGCACTATTTCATCACGGAATCGCATTTTGAACATGTGAAATTTTAAAATTTAATGCTAACATCATTGTCCAAACAAAGCCTAAAGTCTTTGTACCTGCGAACGTGAATTTAAAGCTAACTCTCAGTGGTCCAATTAAAAAGTTGTGGTCTTCCCAACTTTGCTCTCATTCACATTCAAATCATCTTTCGCACACATAAAATTATTAAATAGTCTTAAAATATTATGAATTATTATTTATATAATTTCTCAATAAGTAGGAAATTATAAAATAGATTAAGTGAATTATATTATTTCTTTCAATTATTTGACAAAATTAAGTTAATATAATCTCAATCATAAAAAAATTAAAAAAATTACATCATAATAATTAAAAATACTATGTAAATTACTCTAACACTATTCAAATTTATGATGCATCAATTCATAATTCATAGTACTATTCTTATCAAAGATAAGATACGGTCAATTATTATTTTTAATTGTAAGGTTCTTTGCCATCACTATCTAAAGTCTAATCTTTCTTCATATTTATAAAAATATATATTAAAATGGAATTTATTTTCTGAGCTCCCCCACTAAAAGTTCGTACTAGTTTGAGGAGGAAAAAAAAAAAAACTTCATTCATAGTTCAAGTTACTGGCATAAATTTTTGTTTTTGTTTTTTTGGATAAAAATATTGTTACACACATACAACACAAGTTTTCGTATTATTTTAAAATTTAAAAATTCAATAACTTTAATTTAGATTTTCATTTTTTGGTAAAATTCATATCTATAGAATCTTTTTATATGATCTATCAACAAAATACATACAATAAAAAAGGAATTTAAATGAAATAAAATAAAAACATTTTTAATGAATTTTTTTGAATTCATTTAAAAATAGTTTATTTTTAAGTGCTTAGATGCACTTAAAAGTATTTCCAAAAAATAGTTAAAATATATTTTTAAAAATTCACTAAAAGTATGAATAAATAAATCAGTTTGCAAATCAAGCATAATGAATATCACTTGCATTGCACCTTTACATTTTAACAATTATTTTTATTTTTTTATTTACTTATTTATAAATTTGTTTAAAAATTATTATTAGCATATTATCTGTATATAAGCTTTGTTTGGCATAAGGTTTTTTTTTAATTATTATTTTAGCTATAAAAGATAAAATAAGTTAAAAAAACAAATAGAATAAAATGTCACATTCAAACCATAATTAATTCATTTTTTTCTCTCTAAAAAATTAAAAAATTTATTCCAAACAAAATTTTTTAGTCCTAAACTAAAATAACTAAAAAATTAAAATGGTACAAAGCTAATTCACATGCCAAACGAAGGCATGAATTAGCCTACCATTCAATCAAGCATGGTTAGAGCATCTCCATCAGATTACCTAAATTTTATTTTAAAATATTATTAAAAAATTCATTCCTTATTTTAAGAATCATTTTTTCATTTATTTCTCCCAATAGGCTCCCTATTATTTACCTATTCTATTAACAAACTTCATATTTTTTCTCTATTTTATTAAAATATAATTTTTAATTATAAATTTTAAAAAAATAAAAATCATAAATGTGTATTGCAGTCTTTAAACAAAACAAAACAAAACAAATAAATATATATATGTATATATAAGAAGTTACAATGACCCCTATAAATAAAAAATTACTGTAACAATTCTTATTTTAGAGAAATATTTAAGGACTCTAATAAAAAGGTATAAAGAGCCACTAATCCTATAAAATAGATAAGAATGAAATTTAAAAATTCTATTAGGATGCTCTTGTATCTCTATCAATGGTTGGAGAACCTCGTTGGTGCTTTCGGAGTCGTCCCCATCATCTTTAGAAATAGTCTTCGTTGTCGCGCATTTAAAGCATCCCCACCAATTTTTTTAATTTTTTAGTTAAATTAAAGTTATTTTATTATTTTAACCACTCATATTTTAGCATTTATTATATCAAATTCTTTATTTTAATTTATTTTTATTAAATATTATTTTTTTATTGTGTTTGTCAGTCTTTCTTTTTTTTATTAAATTGATAAGTTACCAATCAAACAATTCTTAAAAAAAAAAAAAATTACCGTTGACCAGTCAGACTTCCGCACAGACATCCGGTAATACACAAATAGCGATGAACAGTGCCTCGCTTGTTGTAACGAGTTACTGTACCGAATCGTAAATTTTGACGAGCTGCACGTGAGTTTGATACAAATGATTTTTTTAAAGTTTTTAGCTAAAAAATAAAATTTAAAGAGCTTGAAGAGGATGCTCTTAGCACGATCTCATCACGGATTGGACCTGATAAATGAGTCAAACTATTTGAGTATATTTTGTGTTTGATTCGTTGAAAGTTAATTTAAAATTAACTTATTATATAAATAAATAAAATTTGAATATAATTCTAAACTTGTCAAGTTTTTAAATTAAATTTGAACAATTACGAATTCTCCCTGAGATTTGAGAAATTACAAATTGTTCTCTGAGATTTATATTTGCAAAACAAATGAGGGGGCAATTTGTTATGCAAATATAAATCTCAGGAGATAATTTGTTATGCAAATACAAACCTCAAGGAACGGGATGTAATTTCTCAAATCTTAGGAAAGAATCTGTATTTTAATCAAACCTCGAGGAGGTGTTGGTAATTTGCCCTTTATTATTTGATTCAACAATTTCTATGCATCGTAAAAAATTAAACTTTTGAACTCGACTATCGTTCGACTTGTTAAAAGCTTATTTAAGATAAGTTAATTATGTAAACAAATTAAATTTGAACATAATTTTAAACTTACAAGTTATGACATAAAGTTTAAATAATTTATTATTTAACTCGACTCTACTTGTTTTTAACTGTACCATTGATATATTACCAACACAAATTGAGATATATATATAAATTTGTCCAACCTATTGTATAATTTTCCCCGTCTCCTTGATTTCGGCAATCCTATTATGAAGTGATTATTTGGTGACATTAGAATATTATTAACATTATTTATCACTCAACACATGCCAAGTTGTTCACCAAATTTTTAACAAAAATTATATTGCAACTTTAACCAATAAATATCAAGCACCAAGAATATTTGCCGAAAGACCATCACATGATTTTTTGAGGTCGGAAAAATTTACATATTAATAATAAAATTTATAAATTTTAATTATTAAAATTATGAATTTTAATTAGTTTTGAAAGTCTGATTTGGAATTTTTTTTGATTTTTCACGCTTCTAATGTAGTACTGTACAACACACAGATAGCTAGCTAGCTACAACTTTACAACCTTCCAATGTGATAAGAATAATAGTATATGCATCAATTGGTATATTAACTAATATATCAATTGATAATGTGGCATAATTTAAGAAATTTTTGATATTTATAATTTGTATAATGAGTAAGGTCAATAATAATGCTATAATTAGTGTTAATACACTAATAATATATTAATTGGTACATGTAGTACCACCGTTAATCTGCCAAATCTAACAGGAGCAATCGGAGAACAATATTCCCCACGCTTATTGATGGAGCGTGCGCTACAACACACTTTTCACTCATATTAAGCTATCGTTTGGGATGTGAGTTATTTTTTTAACTTTTTTATTTTTTCACTTTTTTAGTCTAGACTAAAAAATTTCGTTTGAAATAGACTTTTTGACTTTTGTGAAAGAAAAAATGAAATAATTATGGTTTGATGTAATATTTTGTCATTTTGGCTAAAATAGTCAATTTTGTCTTATATAACTATTTTAGCCCAAATACTCATCCCAAACATAAATTATAAATACACCCTATGAGGTTTGATTAAAATATGAATTATTCTTGTACTTCTGAAAATTATATTTCATATACTAAAATTTCTAATTTCATAACAAATTCCTCTTTTATTAATAAATTATCCAATCAATTAATAATTTTTAATGATGTTATAAATATGTTTCAATTAATAATATAAGTAATTTTATTATTGTATAGGAGAGCAATTATGAATTTCATTTTTTTAGTTAATTCCGTCAAATAAAAAATTCTAACAAGGGATATTTGTAATTTTTTAAATTATATGAAATAATCTATGATGATACAGTGAATCCTCATGAATGGGTTGGACCGATCCAAGCTCCTCAAGCCCACTGGATAACCTGCAAGCAAGTCCAATCGGGGAACGGGGTAGTCCCCCGGCGAACCCTCCGGTGTATAAATTAGAAAAGGTGATGGACAAAAATGTAGAGGGAGAGAGAGAGAGAGAGAGGATGAAAAAACTTAACCTTCTTCTCCCCTTCCCCGTTTGCTTATATCCTTTTTTTCATCATTTCGTTCCCTGCCGAAAGCTTGTGCCGTCATTCGTCTTGTTCAGGGTGAGGGGGTGCCGTTCCGGCTGAGAGGTGTTGTCGCAATAAATGCTGTGATGGATTGCATTAATGGTGATGTGCTGTGGCAATAACTTTGCAGATCTTTGTCTGCTGATGTGGCCTCTCCTGCATCTGCCATGTGTCTGGATATTATCGGTCCTCCCTGCCCAGTTGGCTTCCAGAGGTGCTGGGTTTTTCTAACCGGGTTGTGTAATGGGGTCTAGATGGTGGGCTTGGGTTTACTCATGGTGGGCCGTGATCCTTGTGGGCCTATCCCTGTCAGTAGTCCCCCATTCCCAAGTGCAGCTTTAGTCCAACGAAGGGAATAATGATAAGGAGGACGAATTCGACCGGTAGGCTGAGTGGACCAGGCCGACCGTGAGGGTAACCGAGTGGGCGAGGCCGACCGCAAGGGTGACCGAGCGGATGAAGCCGAGCGCAAGGGTGACCAAGCGGGCGAGGCCGAGCGCAAGGGTGGCCGAGCGGACGAGGCCGAGCGTAAGGGTGGCCGAGCGGATGAGGCCGACCGCAAGGGTGACCGAACGGATGAGGCCGACCGTAAGGGGGACCGAGCGGAAGGGCACGGGGCTCAAGAGGCGGCGTGTCACGTGGCGATTTGAAGCGGAAAAGACAAGGTGAGGGCAGAAGTCAGTGCATCTGGACCATACACGTGGCCGGGTTTCGGGGGAAGGGGAAACGTCAAGCGTTGGATCAGGAGTGAAGCGTCAGGGGCATTATTATGGGCATTGATGAGACAGTTTTGGCGGATGATTTGAAAAGTTTTCAAACTGGCGAACATTAATTTGGATCCTTGGAATACGGGCAAACCGTGGGCTTTTGGCATCATACGATTCACCTACTTCTTTACAAAAACTCAAAATATTCGAAGTGTCAGTTCCTTCGTTGCTCACGATACTCCGTTGAGACATTTCTTCGATTTTTTAGCACTTGCAGCAAGAGCTATTCGCAAACACAGCTTAGAAATGGCCCACGAAGAGACTGCAATGGTCATGGCAGATCCACTGGGGGAAGATGATGCAGAGGAATTAGCGATTCAGTATAGGTCCAACAGGGGTGGGGAAGTGGTAGAAACGGCACAGCCAATCAGCCAGGTGGAACCAGACCACTGGCATTCGAGGGCTGATAGATCCCTTATTACAGCGGCGGAGTTGGGGGCTATCCGCGAGAAGTATCAGATTCCGGTGGAGGTGGAATTATGGGTGCCGAAATTGACGAAGAGACCTTCCGATGTCAGGGCGGGTGCGTTTTCCCTCTACGAGGAAGCTCTAAAAGGTGGGCTGAGGTTGCCTCTGCCGCAAATCATGGTAGATGTGCTCAACCACCTGGAGGTAGCACCAGGGCAACTGATGCCCAATGCATGGAAAATCCTGCTGGCTTGTGCAAGTGCTTGGCCAAAGGCGAACGGAGGGGTGGCCATGACGGTGGAGGAGTTCTTCGGTTGTTACAAGGCTTCAGGACAGCAAGAGACTTGGATCACCCTTCAGGCGTTGGCAGGGAAGGGTTTGGTGGCTGGTTTACCAACGTCCATCAAAGGTTGGAGGCCGCGGTGGTTCTATGTGTCCATCTCTGGAGGGGCTGGTGTGCGCACCGTATGGAAGGTGCTAGCCAAGTATGCAGAGCTAAAGTTGGGGGCGGCGGCAGATGAGAGGGTTAAGAAGGTGAAGGAGTGGAGGGAAAAGGAAAAGGTCAAGTGGGACGAGCTGGTTCAGCCGTCGGCCCTGTTTGAAGCTGGGTTGGGCCCAAAACCGATCGGTGGGGACCTCGACCGATCAGAGTTGGAGGTAAGAAGAAAAGCGCAAGAGGCGGAAGATCAAGCCATGCTGGTGAAAGCCCAGAAGTTCAAGGAGGCCCAAGCCGACCGACCTTCTCAGCCAGTGGCGAGGGAGAGGATTCGACCTCGTCCCAAACCCTTGGAGAGAAGGGTTTAGGCGAGTCTGCTCTGCGGCTGCTTCCAAAAGATCCTCTGAAGGAGAGGTCGCTGAAGGAGATGGAGGCACTGGGGGTAGGGAAGAAAAAGAAGAGGTTGAGGCGGGGTGGGGAGGAGCCAGCCCAGAAAAGAAGAAAGGAGGTAAGGATGGAGGAGGCCAGCCTGGCCAAACAAGTGGAGGGTGAGGGCGGGGAGGTGGAGCAGACCCCAGAAGGGGTGGTCGTCTCAGCTGGGGAAGAGGTCCTTGTGACAAAGGATACCCCCGAAGTGGTGATAGCCAGTCCGACGGTGGACGTGGTGGAGAAGATCCCAGTAGAACAAGTGGGGGCTGGGCAGGCTGGGGGCGAGCCGAGTGGGATGTTGGAGAAAACCTCAGTGGTGCCAACAGAAGTTAGGATGGCTGGGGTTGAGCCAAGTGGGAGGGAGCAGACTCAAAGGGGCTCTGCGCCGCAGGAAAGGGGGACTGGTCTGGGTGCCACGACTTACCATGCTCGTGCAGTAGCTGGGAGACTGGAGGGAGATGGAGGCCCAGCGAGGTCGGTGGCAGACCGCCTAGTGAAGATGGTGGATGAAGCAGCCCTGCGGTCGGCATATGGATTTAATGAGGCCGACCTGCTGAGGGGGTTATACTCCGCTCAAATGGAGGTGACCACCTTGGCGGGGGCTCTTCTCAGGAAAGCAGGGGCCGCCAAGCTAAAGGCTGAGGAGACCAAGGCCCAGTTGGCCAGTTTGCAGAAGGAGAGTGCTGACTGGAAGACCGCCCACACTGATCTGCAAGCAGTCAAGTTGGAGTTGGAGGGTGCACGCCGCCAAGTCGTGTCGCTCGAGTTTCAACTTGCTGGAGAGCGGCAGAGGTTGGAGGAGACCAAAAAGGCTTGCGATGTGGCGGTTGAGCGGCACGAGGAAGCCATGAATAATAACGAGGATCTTGTCAGGCAGAGAGACGAGGCAGATGCTAAGGTGGAGACTCTGCAGAAGGCGCTGGAGGATGAGCTGGCCAAGGCAGAGGAGGAGAAGGTGAAACTGAGGAGGGAGTTGGAAGTAGAGGGTGAGAAGGCGAGGGCGGAGAGGGAGAGGCTAAGGAAGGAGGTGGAGGAGGAGAAGGTGAAACTGACTGCTGAGGGGGAGGCCTGAAAGAGGGAGCTGGAGGCTGAGAGGGCCAAGGCTGCAGCTGAGAAGGAGTCTCTACAAAAAGAGCTGAACGAAGAGAAGGCGAAGGCGGCCTCAGAAAGGGCAGCCTACCCTGATCTTTATGTTGCAGCTGTGACACAATTCAAAGGGTCTCCTGAGTTCCAGATGGCGATCGACGCCGCAGTTGCTGCCAGCTTGGCTGGGGTGGGGTCTGGGGGTGCTGGGTCATCAGGGACAGGTGCTGGGGTGAGGACAGAGTCTGAAATCATTAACAGTTTCCAGCAATCTGACTACTACAAGCACGAAATGGCTGAGTACTGGGACAGGGTGGAAGATGTTCAAGCGCAAGGCGGAGGAGCTGTTTCCAGACTTAGACCTGAGTAGTGTGGTGGTTGGAGAAGATGACGTAGCCCAGACCCCACTGGACGAGGGGATTGAAGAAGGTGACCTCATTTCAAGCGAGGAGGAGGAGTGATGTGCATGATGAGTAGACTTAGGAGTTTTGGGTTTTTTTTTTTTTTTTTTTTTTTTTTTTTTTGAAAGGGATGTAAGTAATTTGTACACACATGTTTGAATGAATAAAAGGGCACTTATGGTTCTAGTTGATGATTCCAGTATATTTCCCCTTGTATTGGTTTGGTCGTGGTTTGTTTTTCTTGTGATTATTTTGTGTACTGATGCTTTCAGCAAATGCTTGTGCCAAGCAGTAGAGCAAGGTGAAACTAAAGTCATGCCAAAATCTAAGTCAGAATAGGGTGAGGAATTTTCTAAGAAAGAGTGAAATAGCAATTTTGTGTGAGTGTGGTGTGGGGGGGATCTGGAAAGTAATGTTTCAAATTGAATGAGCATGGAAGTAGACGGAAATGCAATGTTGAAGATGTGATTTGCAAATGAGATATGGGAGAGCATCTTTAAAATATGACTAAGTGTCAAATTATCGTGGAGAAGTAGACTGAAATGTAATGTTGAAGATGTGATTTGCAAACAAGATATGGGAGAGCATCTTTAAAATATGACTAAGTGTCAAATTATCTTGAAATGGTGGTTAAGCATCAGATCATGGCTGAGTGTTTTGCTTTATGAGCTTTCATTCATAGGTCTGACTGAGGCTTTGAGCGCTCAGGTCTCAGGTCTGGTTCTGACTGAGTGCTCAGGTCTGGCTGAGGCTTTTGAGAGTGCTCAGGTCTGGCCGAGGCTTTTGTAGGTGCTCAGGTCTGACTGAGGCTATTGAAAGTGCTCGGTCTGGCCGAGGCTTTTGAGAGTGCTCAAGTCTGACTGAGGCTTTTGAAAGTGCTCGGTCTGGCCGAGGCTTTTGAGAGTGCTCAGGTCTGACTGAGGCTTTTGAAAGTGCTCGGTCTGGCCGAGGCTTTTGTAGGTGCTCAGGTCTGACTGAGGCTTTTGAAAGTGCTCGGTTTGGCCGAGGCTTTTGTAGGTGCTCAGGTCTGACTGAGGCTTTTGAAAGTGCTCGGTCTGGCCGAGGCTTTTGCAGGTGCTCAGGTCTGACTGAGGCTTTTGAAAGTGCTCGGTCTGGCCGAGGCTTTTGCAGGTGCTCAGGTCTGACTGAGGCTTTTGAAAGTGCTCGGTCTGGCCGAGGCTTTTGCAGGTGCTCAGGTCTGACTGAGGCTTTTGAAAGTGCTCGGTCTGGCCGAGGCTTTTGCAGGTGCTCAGGTCTGACTGAGGCTTTTGAAAGTGCTCGGTCTGGCCGAGGCTTTTAGGTGCTCAGGTCTGACTGAGGCTTTTGAAAGTGCTCGGTCTGGCCGAGGCTTTTGTAGGTGTTTAGGTCTAACTGAGGCTTTTGAAAGTGCTCGGTCTGGCCGAGGCTTTTGCAGGTGCTCAGGTCTGACTGAGGCTTTTGAAAGTGCTCGGTCTGGTCGAGGCTTTTGCAGGTGCTCAGGTCTGACTGAGGCTTTTGAAAGTGCTCGGTCTGGCCGAGGCTTTTGTAGGTGCTCAGGTCTGACTGAGGCTTTTGAAAGTGCTCGGTCTGGCCGAGGCTTTTGTAGGTGCTCAGGTCTGACTGAGGCTTTTGAAAGTGCTCGGTCTGGCTGAGGCTTTTGCAGGTGCTCAGGTCTGACTGAGGCTTTTGAAAGTGCTCGGTCTGGCTGAGGCTTTTGTAGGTGCTCAGGTCTGACTGAGGCTTTTGAAAGTGCTCGGTCTGGCCGAGGCTTTTGTAGGTGCTCAGGTCTGACTGAGGCTTTTGAAAGTGCTCGGTCTGGCCGAGGCTTTTGTAGGTGCTCAGGTCTGACTGAGGCTTTTGAAAGTGCTCGGTCTGGCCGAGGCTTTTGTAGGTGCTCAGGTCGGACTGAGGCTTTTGGAAGTGCTCGGTCTGGCCGAGGCTTTTGTAGGTGCTCAGGTCGGACTGAGGCTTTTGAAAGTGCTCGGTCTGGCCGAGGCTTTTGTAGGTGCTCAGGTCGGACTGAGGCTTTTGAAAGTGGCACTGCAAATAAAAGTTTCATGGAAGCTACATTCAGACAGTTGAATTATAGGAAATGGGGGCTCCAGTCGATATTTGCATTATGTATCTAAAAAGGGAAAATACAACAATTTTGACAATACAGAAGTTAGGATTCATTGATAGTAATGTTTCAGATGCTCAGCATTCCAGGGATGGGGAAGGTCTCTGCCATCCATATCTTGAAGTCGGTAAGTGCCCGGCTGTGGGCGGGCCTTCACCACGTAGGGTCCCTCCCATTTGGCTGCCAATTTGCCCTCGGTTGGATTCTTTGTGGCAAGAGTTGCTTCTCTTAAGACAAGGTCGCCAGTAGAGAACTCCCGTGGTCGGACTCTGCGGTTGTAATGTGTTCTCATTTTCTGCTGGTACGAAGCCAGTCTGACAGCAGCAGTCTCTCTGAGCTCCTCAATGAGATCCAGGTCTGCTCGACGGAGTTCTTCGGCCAAGGCGAGATCTGGATGTGAGACCCTGGGGTGGGCAGACCGACTTCTACAGGAATGACCGCCTCAGCGCCATATGTTAGCGAAAAGGGGTTTCTCCAGTAGGAGTCCGGGCAGTAGTTCGGTAAGCCCAGAGTACATGTGGTAGTTCCTCAGCCCAGAGGCCTTTAGCAGCTTCCAGCTTGGTTTTGATGATCTTCAGGAGAGAGCGGTTGGTGACCTCAACTTGGCCATTTGCTTGGGGATGACCGGGGGAAGAGAAGCATGGTTGAATTTGGAGATCTGCACAAAATTTCCTGTATTTAGCATTGTCGAACTGTTTGCCGTTGTCGGAGACGATGGCCTGAGGGATGCCAAATCTGCAGACAATCGATTGCCAGATGAACTTGGTGGTGTTTCGCTCGGTGATTGTGGCGAGAGGTTCTGTCTCGACCCACTTGGTGAAGTAATCAATGGCAACAATTGCGAACTTGGTCTGGCCTCGACCAGTGGGAAGTGGACCAACCAGGTCGATACCCCATTTGGCGAACGGGTAAGGGCTGCAGAGGGTGATCAGCTCAGTGGGAGGAGCATGAGGGATGTTGGCGAAGCGCTGACACTTGTCGCATTTTAGCACGAAATCAGAGGCATCTTTGTTGAGGGTCGGCCAGAAGTAGCCTGTGCGGAGTACTTTGTGTGCGAGAGACCTGCCACCCGAATGATTGCCACAGATTCCTTCATGGATCTCTTGCATTACATAGGTTGCTTGGGCGGGGCTGAGACATCGCAAGTACGGTCGTGAGAAACCGCGCTTGTAAAGGACGCCGTCGACCAGAATGTAGTTAGCCGACCGAGCTCTGACCTTGGCAGCCTGCTGTTGGTCATCTGGGAGTTCTCCCGTGGTCAAGAAGAGGAGAATGTCGGATGCCCAAGGGATGGGTTCCGTCTGAAGGAATTGTACTTCTTGCAGGTCGGGTGAGATGGCTGGGTGAGTCAGGTATTCGAGGCGAACTCCATGGCTGAGGTCGGATTGGTCGGCGGAGGCCAGCTGAGCCATCTCATCTGCTTTGGAGTTTTCCGCCCTAGGTATGTGTCTGATCTGGAAGGTGTTGAAGAGACGAACAAGGGTGAGCGCCATGTCTCTGTAAGTCCGCATTGTGGTATCCTTGGCATCGAACTCACCGGTGATCTGGCCGACGATAAGTTGGGAGTCACTGAACACGTGGATGTGGCTAACACCAATGTCTTTGGCTAGACGAAGTCCTGCTATCAATGCTTCGTATTCGGCCTCATTGTTGCTGGCCGTGAACAAGAGGCGGAGGGCACATTTGAAATAACCCCCTTCGGGGGATGTGAGGATGAGGCCAGCCCCGCTTCCTTCCCTGCGAGACGAGCCGTCAACATTGAGTGTCCAACAATGAGGATCTTCGGGTTCTGGTGGAGTCGGCGGGGGTGCAGGGTTAGTGGTTGGGGCTGGATTGGTAAATTCCAAGATGAAGTCGGCTACGGCTTGCCATTTGATTGCTGTCCGGGGGCGATAAGAGATGTCGAACTGGCTTAGTTCTACTGACCACTGCATTAGTCTTCCTGAGAGCTCGGGTTGCTGCATGACCTTCTTCAGGGGCTGGTCGGTGAGAACCACTATGGAATGGGCTTGGAAGTAGGGACGGAGTCGTCTGGAGGCAGTGACCAAGGCCAGGGACAGCTTTTCTAATAGGGAGTAGTTCTGCTCCGCTCCCCTGAGAGCCCGACTGATGTAGTAGACCGGGCGTTGGACTGAGCCGTCCTCTCTGATGAGTGCTGCACTGATTGCGGTGCTTGATACTGCCAGGTAGAGGAAGAGGGGCTCGCCGGTGATTGCCTGTGAGAGAAGGGGAGGATTGGCCATGCACTGTTTCAATTGTTGAAAGGCTTCTTCTGATTCAGTTGTCCATTCAAAAGTCTGCCGCAGGACTTTGAAAAATGGTAGGCACTTATCCGTTGCGCGGGAGATGAAACGGTTGAGGGCTGCCACTCTGCCGGTGAGCCTTTGGACCTCTTTAACGGTTTTGGGCGACTGCATCTGTAGACGTCCCCGAACACCCCGGGAGGTGTTAAGTCCCGTTCTGTTCATATTGGGGTCACTACAGTTCGAAGGACTCGAATGTCACGGTTCTTAATCTCGAACCAAAAAGTCCAAATCCGACAAATCGTTTTGGAAAACTGATTTTTGAAAGAAGTGCCAAACATGGACTGCTTCGCCAGATAACAGAGTCGCCACCTAAATATTTTAAAATGGGAAATTTAGGAAACCCTGACTCGGTGCCAAAAGGCCACGTGTCCGTCATCACCAAAGTTGGCTCGGGAACTTGGGTACGATTGGGGAAGGTCACATCGTGAGCACCCCCGCTCGCCCGGTCAAAGACCGGCCTCTACTAACCATGATATCTGTTTTTTGAAAACTTTGTATGCTCTTACCCCGGTTATTAGCCTAGGTTACTATGTGATGCTCGCAGCAAACAAGTATAGACTGGGCCGCCTGAATTGGAACAAAACATTTCATGTTTGTTTGTTTGAAAATGGTTTGATGGTGCTACCCGCAGGTAGGCTAAGACGTGGATTTGCCACCCTCAGGTGGGCTTAGAAAAACATGATTTTGCCACTATCTAGTGGGCTTAAAACAAACATTTGATGAATTGCTCCAATCCAAGTAACCCAACCTCCACCCACAGGCATTCAAGGCAGTTACATCACATAAGCACATAGCCTCATGGTAAGCATGCTATCATGGCAACACTCACATGCATGCAAGGATGCTAAAGCATAAAAACTTACCGAGTACTCCAAGCCAAAAACGGAAAACCGATTAGAAATCATGCATGATCCTAATTATACAGAATTGCCTAATGCAACACATGCAAAGATACAACTATAGCAGGCTCGGCTATCCTAAACATGGTATATGAAATGCTACAACTAACATGTATTCAATTTGGAATTGAAATACAAATGCAGTTTGTATGATGCGCCGAGCCCGGTGCGTGCAAAACAAATGAATGATGCAAATATGCTGTCATACTGTATGCTAATTGAAATATGCCCTATATCTAACCAACATAAGCGGGTAAATAAAAGGGAGAAAGACGTGGGGTTGGAAGACATACATCACACTCACCCACACTTATTACAACATTGCCCTCGCGCAGAGGGTCCGAATAAATAATAATACAGTCCGAAATAAAAGAATATACAGTCCGAATAATACAGTCCGAATAAATATACAGATTTCTAATTAATTAACAAATTAAATTAAGAAAGCTGTAAATCGGTTTGCAAGCCGGGGGCTGCCTCGCTTCTGATGAATACTGCATTTTTGGGCTGCCTTGCGCAGAAATCCACTGGAATGCCCGATTTAGCCTCTATTTGCACTTTTCTCGAAATGCGCGCCAAACTCTGAAAAGTTGCTGATTCTCTATTTTGCTGCAACAGAGAGCAGGAAAGGGGCATAGCAATGTATTTCACAAATATATGCATGCCTCGATTCTCGTGCCACCAATCACGCATATCGATGCATGATGGCTGAGGAACCGGATTGCACAACTTGATATAGGATGAATGCAGATGAATGCTGCAACAAAACCTAACTCCATCATGGGTAATCCGGAGTGTCGGTGACTTGGGAATTGAGACCCGTTCCGTCACTCGGAGTACGAAACATGCCTCGTTTCCCGTGCCCGGGCTAACTCCTATCCCGAACACGATGCAATATGCATGATATGCATGAAATGCAACTAAGATACATCCTAGTATGCACAATGCTGATGAAAATGAGATGTCTCGAAGTGCGTGCACACGGGCACGCAAACCGAGAAAATGATGTGAAATGTAAATCGGATAAAATCGAAGTGTCTCGAAATGTGTGCCCACGGGCACGTAAACCGAGGCGATGATATGAAGTGAAAATCGGATAAAACCGAAGTACCTCGAAATGTGTGCCCACAGGCACGCACACCGAGGCGATGATATGAAGTGAAAATCGGATAAAACCGAAGTGCCTCGAAATGTGTGCTCACAGGCACGCACACCGAGGCGATGATATGAAGTGGAAATCGGATAAAACCGAAGTGCCTCGAAATGTGTGCCCACAGGCACGCACACCGAGGCGATGATAAAATGAGACGAAAATGTAAATTGGGCTTATACTAACATGAGTGGACCTCAGCCACACTCATATCAGATGCCGTCGGATAAAACAGAGGTGTCTCGAAGTGCATGCCCACGGGCACGCAAACCGAGACATGGCCCGAAGGCATGAAATGGCACGGGAAATGATATGCAAGCATGCAAACCAAATTTCAGCACTTAAATAAAGGGGAAAATAGTCCCGAAATGATACGAAATGACAATCAATGCATGAAATCATCCCGAAATGTGATTCTAAGTACCCGAAATGGCCTACGGCTATGCTAAACATGCAAAATTGATACATGGAAGCAAAA
This sequence comes from Camellia japonica, assembly GCA_030407325.1. Classification (NCBI taxonomy): domain Eukaryota; kingdom Viridiplantae; phylum Streptophyta; class Magnoliopsida; order Ericales; family Theaceae; genus Camellia; species Camellia japonica. The sequence continues at coordinate 8,280 of JAPPVO010003435.1, read as the reverse complement.
ACAGTAGCAAGGCAGCCCCAAATATGGCATTTTTCCAGTACAAAGCAAGGCTAAACAAGAACCACAAGCATGGCAAAAATAGCTTGCAAAAACGGGGAAAAAGAGAGGAATTACAAAGCAAGTAGTATGTACAATGCTCAAACCAGAAAAAACAGTTCTAAAAAATTGAAGAAGGACCAAAAATATGCATATTTACAGTAGATGAGATCCTCTACTTCAGTGTGTAGATATGCTCAAAATGGCATGCAAAAATGAGCCAATAAGGGGCTACAACATGAGGTACCATAAGCAAGCATCAAACAATTTTTAACCCTTAACAAAAGATGAAGAATAGACAATTCTAAGACACTTTCTAAGCCTGATGAAGACTCAAATCAGTGGCTAAGCAAGCCTAAACAAACATGCAATTTTACGGTAAATTGAAGGATTACAAAACAAGTACCAAAACCAGTCATCAAATGACCTAAGACCCTTAACAAAGAATGAATAATGGACCAAAATAAGGCACTCTCTAAGCCTGATTAAGGCTGAAATCCGAAGCATGGTGAGCTTAAAAATGCATGCAAAATGGGAGTGGAACAAGAATTCAAAGCAAGTGATATGTAGAGCAAGAAAATCAGGTTGAGCCCTTCTTCAATGTTGAAGAGGGGCTAAAAATAAGCACAATCACAGTATGTTACAAGTTCCAACTCAGATCACAAATAGGCCAAAACAATCATGCAATTTTACGGTAAAATGGAAGCATTTCAAAGGAAGTGTATGCTAGAGTCACCAAACATGATAGAGCCCTTCTTCAATGTTGAAGAGGGGCTCAATATAAGCCCACTAACAGTTTACATCAGTCTCGAAATCAGATCACTCATAAGGCAAATAAAGCATGCAAATTAATGGCCTAAAGAGTGATATTGAAGGAAGTATATCATGGAGACACCAAACAGGGTTGAGCCCTTCTACAATGTTGTAGAGGGGCTCAAAATAAGCATAAAACCAGAAGGGGTCAGAGCCCAAATCAGAGAGTAAGTAGGGTATAAATTTGAAGCAAAAAAATGCAAGAAAAAGGGAATTGGTGACTTACCCTTGAAGACAAGTCTTTCTTTGCTTCTTGGCTTGACTTTGTTGCTTCTTAACCTCTGAAAATCACTCCCTTGCTGCTGGAATGAAGGTAGTGATGGTGGTGCTTAGGGTTGATGAAGAGAGGGACTTGAGACTTGAAGGTTTTTTGGAGCTTTGAGCTATGGAGATGGAGGTTTTGGAAGATGATGCCTTGAGAGCAAATGTTCTAACCTCAACAAAGGAGGAGGCCATCCCCTCAAATAGGCAAGAAAGGGGTGTAAAAGGGAGGGAAAAGCACCCAAGCTTTCCCTCCCAAAATATCCCCCGGATGCCCAAAGATATTTTGAAAAGTGGATGGACAGCTGGAAAGTGTTGAAAAGCAGAAAGCTGGCCGGCCAGGGAACTTTCTGGGAGGTGGCCGGCCGGCCACCCCACCTGGTCGGCCAGCCACTCACCCTGGCCGGCCGGCCATGCCCAGAAATGAAGTCACAAATTGCTGGCCGACCACCATGCAATGGTGTCCTCCCAGATGTGTAGAACAAGGCCCCAAGGTCGGAATCTGGCAACTCTGAAGCAGGAGCCACAACATAGAGCTGGAAGGAGGGGCTCAAAATGAAACCTGGAATTTCTGGCCGACCAGTAGCTTTTAGGGTCCTCCAAGATGTGTAGAACAAGGTTCCATGGTCGGAATGTGGCAACACTGAAGCAGGAGTCACAACATTGCATCTGAAGGAGAGGCCCAAAAATGAAATTCACAATTGCTGGCCGACCATCACTTCTTAGGGTCCTCCCATGTCCCCTGATCACAGATATGTAGCTTTGGCTGGAAGAAAATATCCCTAGGGTGTTCAACATTGGCCCGGAAGTGAGCAAAACGGGCGCCGGAGGAGCGAAACTGGTTATCTGGGATAATTGCTGGCCTCCTACCCTCCAGTGATCTTCCTGGTGTTGAAACAGAGGTACCTGCCAAAATTGAACAAAAACTAATGAGAAATGAACACTCGGGGCCCAAACCGCGCAGTTCGGGGTCCCGAAAATGGGCTGCGAGCACCGGAAGTGGTGTTCAGCAGCGAAGTGGGTACCAGAGGCCCCAGGGTTCCTCAAAATAACAAAACAGAGGCTCCTGCCAAAAATCGGAGAAAACCGATGCGAAATGAATGCCCGGGGGCCAAACCGCGAGGTTCGGGGCCCAAAAACCGGCTATAAGCACCGAAAGTGGCATACGGCCACGAAGTGGGCATCGGGGGCCCCAGTGTTCCTCAAAATGATAAAACAGAGGTACTAGCCAAGAACTGGAGAAATCGGAGATGGTTGGGCGGTCCCGAGCCGAGGCACACGGCCTGACGGTCCCGAAAACCGGGAACCGGGCTCCGAAATGGGCAAAATGACCTACGGCCACGAAATGTAGCTCACGGCCACCGGGAGATAGTCTACAGGACCACTCCCTTCCCGCGGGAAAGAAAACAGAGAAAACCGAGTCTGGTTCGCAAACCGAGACAAGGCACAGAAGAGAATTCGGAATTTCGGAGGCAGGGCGCACGGCCGCGACTCTGAAACTTCTGAACGAGCACGATATGCAACATCACCGAGCGCTCAATCGGCGACGTCTGAGTCTTAAGGTCGGTCAAAAATGGGGTGTCTACAGTTGCCCCTCTTTGACAGAACTCGGAAGTCATAACAATGACGGGAGTGAATGTCAAAGCCCAGAGACGACCCATTTTTGACAAGGCCGAAGACTTAGACAATCAAACAGGATAAACAGAGATATGCGCCCGCAGGCATGCCCGCAGGCAGGGGGCAAAATGCAAAGCGATATGCACAGAGCCAGATGATTATGCAAATGCGGCAAGCTGCAATGAAGCAGGTATTGACAAATAGATGCGACAGTTTTAAGCAAGAATGCAAAGCAACAACTACATTTCATGCAGTTAGGAATGCGGAGAATCATTCGATTCTCGTCGCGTCTCACACGGAGAAGATACGATACCTGCGCGATTCGTCTGGTCGTACCAGCCTCAAATGAACCGTACATACAATATCGTGCCTGCAAAATAGAGAAATTCAACAAGAACAATATGCCAACAACATATAGTCAAAGTGATTCCTAAGATTCCAAAAAGTCTGACACACGCAGTGTCGGCGGGTGAACGCATCGCAATGCGAGAAAAGGTAATGCGTGACAACGCATACTCAAGCATAGAGGTATGGTAAACATGCATGACAATGCAAAATATTCATGAGAATGCAAATTATGAGCCAAAAAAAAGCAAAACGAGGGCAAATCAGAGTGCCCGTTTGTTGCGAAACAATAAACAAGAAAGCGCGCATTTCGGCGATGACAACTCGATCGCGGCCTCTGATTCACCTCCCGGAGAGGTTATAAAATGTTCAAAAAGGATACACCTTGATTTTGATGAATATTGACGAGACACATGTCAGAAATTGCAGTTAAAGTTCCAACGGAGCAATTCCGCGCCAGAAAGTGCACTTTTCTTGAACTTTTTCAGGTCCCGGGAACTCCAAAATTCCTCAAAATTTGCAGAGGGGTAGGGGAGGGGGTGGAGGACATGGTCGGCCAGGCCTTGGCCCTAGGAGAGGCTGTCGGCCAGGGGCAAAAAGCAAAGGGGGGCCGGCCAGCCAGGTTAGGTGGCCGGCCGGCCATCTGCCCAAAGTAGGGGCATTTTGGTCATTTTTGCAAGTTCTATATATACACACCTCCATTGCCTCCGAAATTGCACCCCCAAGTGTGGAATTCTCTCCTCTTGCTCTCTAAGCCACTTTCTTGCTCAGATCTGCATTTTATACGCGCCCCTCGGCCTCCCACGCAAGTTGTTTCTGCGAAATCCTTCAGTTTTAAGCACTTTGAGCCTACTAAAATTTGATTTCGGAGCTTCTCTTCTCATTTTCACCACTTGAGGTAAGTTTGTCTCAATATTTGGAATATTTTCCCGGGGGTTGACTTTTGTTGACTTTTTATTTCCCGAGAGTTGACTTTTGTTGACTTTTTCCAATTTTGGCTCATTCTTGCTCATTTTTGCTCCTTTTTGCAGATTTTTCGAGATGGCCGGCAATTTCCCTCACGGCGGAGGTTTTCCAGGGGCCGGAGATGACTTTGACTTTATGGCATTACCCCCGAGGGTCCGGCCTTTCTTCCCCGATCGGTACGCTCCAGCGGTACATAGGCTTCCGCGAGCTGTTTTCCGTCATTTTACCGATTTCAACGATCGGGCACCCGGGGATCTTCTTCTACGAGAGCCGGAGCAGCACCTCTCCCACGGGGCACGAGAGGTATTTTACTTTATTTCCTGCATTTTTCTGTGCACTTTGTAGCTTTGCCATGCTTAAACACACAGTTGTAGCTTATGACATAGTATTTTGTTTGCGCTCTGAACACGTGACTTAAACACTTGAATTGTTGAACACACGGCTCATTGACTGATAGATTGAACACACGCGACATACGCGGCTCATACACTGACTTGTCGAACACACAGCCCGAATCTGAAGGTGAACACACAGCATACACTGATTAGGATTTTGAACACGCAGCCCAAAACACTGATTTTCTGAACACGCAGCCCAGATTTGAAGTGAACACGCAGCCCACTGATTAAGAGTAGAACACACAGTCCCAAACTCTGATTTACTGAACACGCAGCCCAGATTTGAAGTGAACACACAGCCCATTGATTAAGAATTTTGAACACGCAGCCCAAAACATAGGTTTACTGAACACGCAGCCCAGATTTGAAGTGAACACACAGCCCACTGATTAAGAGTAGAACACACAGTCCCAAACTCCGATTTACTGAACACACAGCCCAGATTTGTCGTGAACACACAGCCCACTGATTAAGAGTAGAACACACAGTCTCAAACTCTGATTTACTGAACACACAGCCCAGATTTGTCGTGAACACACAGCCCACTGATTAAGAGTAGAACACACAGTCCCAAACCCTGATTTACTGAACACAAGCCCAGATTTGTCGTGAACACACAGCCCACTGATTAAGAGTAGAACACACAGTCCCAAACCCTGATTTACTGAACACACAGCCCAGATTTGTCGTGAACACACAGCCCACTGATTAAGAGTAGAACACACAGTCCCAAACTCTGATTTACTGAACACACAGCCCAGATTTGTCGTGAACACACAGCCCACTGATTAAGAGTAGAACACACAGTCCCAAACTCTGATTTACTGAACACACAGCCCACTCACTTCAGTTGTACACAGCTCATTCACTTCATTTGCACACAGCTCATTCACTTCATTTGCACACAGCTCAGTTACTTCATTTGCACATAGCTCATTCACTTCATTTGCACACAGCTCAGTTACTTCATTTGCACACAGCTCATTCACTTCATTTGCACACAGCTCAGTCACTTCATTTGCACACAGCTCATTCACTTCATTCGCACACAGCTCATTTTCACTTCATTTGCTGATATATGCATTCATTTTGAATGCAGGTTGGCTCCCGCACTGTGCGAGGATACGGCTCCACTGCCGCGAGGGAGTGGTATGCTGAGCTTCCGGAAGCTGTCCGGGACTTAGTCGACTTTGCAGGATTCGGACCATTCTGCAGAGGGTTATCTCATTGTCTCATTAGCAGGACATTGTTTGCCGCTCTGGCGGAGAGATGGTGGGACACCACCAATTCATTCCATTTTTCTTCTACTGGGGATATGACCATGACCCCATTAGACTTCGCTGTACTCACCGGCCTAGACGTAGGCGGTGGACCCATTCCCTATGACGAGGATATGGGTGAGTGGGAGGCTGCTTGGATTTATCTGTTGGGGGCTCGCCCACCTGTAGACAGAGGTACTGGGAGAGTCCGGTATACTTGGTTCTCTTCCCATTTCCGGCGGCCACAGATGGAGCCTGAGTCTCCCGAGGAGGTCGAGCAGTATACCCGTGGTTTCCTCATGTTCCTCTTTGGCACCACTCTGTTTGCCGATAGAGGGAACATGGTCGGATTGTATTTACTGAGTGCTCTGGTAGACCTATCACAGGTCGTTCAGTATGATTGGGGCGGCGCTGCCTTGGCTACCTTTTACTGTTATATGAGCGCAGTCTCTCGTGGGCGGGGGGACTTACTCGGCGGCTACTGGAGAGCCTGGGAGGTACATTCTGTCCTCTTGATTTACATTTTGCTCCTCATTACTTGTTCATTGCACACACGGCGCACTTTGCATTCTGTATTCTGCCTTTAGCACTTTGTATTCACATCCCGGACTGCTTTTCTCAGCTGTGGGTATACGCATATTTCCCACATTAGCCCCGGAGATGGAGGTGGCAGGACCTCCTATGACCCCGTTTTCACTGATGTTTGAGGGCGAACACCTGTCGAGGCCTCGAGAGACTCTCTTCTCTCTGCGACAGTACTTCGACACTGTGAGGGCGACAGAGGTATTTCAGAACTCTCAGTCCTTTTTATTTTCATCTTTGATCTGCTTTGCATATTCCTGATTTCTGATTGATTTGTATCCTGGTTATCCGCAGATTACCTGGCAGCCCTGGGCAATCTTTGATGATGTGCAAAATCAGTACCCCGGAGGGTCGAGTGGCTCCCAGTATAGGTTCCTGCTCGAGGGACCAGTCGGTAGGGCCTGGTTTCTGGGGGAGCGCTTTCAGCGTCAGGTGTGGGGATATAATTCTCAGGACCCTCCTGCTGTGCCTCCACCCACTATGCGGACTGCCGACAGGCTATCTGCCGAGGAGGTCATTAGGGATATGCAGGGCACTGATGCTTTGCTATATTTCGTTGAGGGGGACTACGCCACCTATCGCCGCATATATCTGATGTCCCCTTTGACGGGAGTGCAGGCTCCGCCACTGAGGTCCGCTGGCGCAGCATCTTCGAGTCGCGCCCGTGCTGCAGACATCCCTTCTTCCAGTAGGGCTGGTGCTTCTAGGGGGAGAGGCAGTTCTATCCTCCGATTCCTCCGTCTCTTCATCCTCATGCTGGGTGGCCAGACATGCCGACCGAGCTGACGAGTTGGCGGTTCGGGACTCCTTACCAGGTCCGCTAGAGCCCCTCTTCCTGACCACAGATATGTCAGAGACCCTGACTCACCTCCGGTATGTTTTTCAGCTTTGATTCATCAGTCAGATATTTGGACGTTCATGCCTTTACTGATAGTTTTGCGTTTGCATTTGCAGCCTCCAGTTGAGTACACGGATGAGCTGCTCGGGATGCTAGCCACATTCGAGGGCATGATCCTACGGAGGGAGGGACAGCTAGCCATCATGGGCGTCCAGGTATTGTCCAGTTTTTCTGCAGTTAGCATTTTTCTGATAACATACTGGTTTTGAACATTCTGCTATATTGATAGGCCGTGTAGAGCACATCTGACACACACCCCACTCACATACTGTACTTGCACCTGCTTCTCATATTTGAACTGATGTATTGCACTTTCCATTTTCAGATGCCTCCCGTATATGCGCAGCCACGGGGCGGGCCATCAGGGCAATCTCAGAGAGGTCGAAGTGCTAGACCTGCCCGAGGTGTAGGGACTCGAGGAGCTGGGCCATCCAGGCCTTACCAAGGAGCTCAAGGAGCAGGTCGTCTCGCAGACGCCGGGCACCCATTGTCGAGGATGAGGAGGAGGAGGTTGCAGACCGAGTGTCAGAGACATCTCCTGGGGAGGGAGGCTCCGGTCTTGGTTCTGGGAGTGGAGGCGAGGCCGAGGGGGATCCGAGGACGACAGCTCTGATTCGGATGGTGATGATGGTGTAGAGGTCATCCCACAGAAGAGGATGAGAGGGCCTCCTCCTTCCCGTTCCCGAGGATACTGATGCTATTTCCTGTTTTATTTTACTTTTTAGCTAGTAGTTTTGTAGCACTTTGCACATTGTTAGGCAGTTTTATATCTTGTAAAACTTGTACCTTTATGTTGTAAAACATGATGGAATGAAACAGCTTTTGAAAAGATGTTTGTATTTGAAATTCTTAGCATCGCATCGCATTATTTTGCACAAAAATGGAATTGAATGGAAATGTGCTTTGTATTTACCAGGTCAGGCAATGAACCGACGCAACGAATCAAAACAAACCGACTTACTAAGACGTAACAGAATCTTAGCAAGTTTACAACTCGATAAGCAAAATACAACAATGTTAACGACTCAGTAAAACAAGACTTAACAAAATTGCGTAAACAAAAGGTAACAATTCAAAAGACAAAACGCGACAGCTCGACAAAACT
>JAPPVO010003434.1:0-43133 GCA_030407325.1 Camellia japonica | reverse complement strand
GCGAAACAGACATCCATAGGCGAGATCCGTCACGGACCTTTGAAGATCACCTATCATCCCCATTAGTTCAAATGTAGTAGGCTCGCGAGCCTGATATAGCTGAGGGGCCAAAGGGTGGGCGCGGCCGGCGACCTGGGCGGATGCGGCATGTCAACAGTAGTTTCATCCTGTAGGGTGATTTCTTGACTCAACTGGCGGTCGTCATGACCATAATCTCTTCTGAATTCTGCGTCATGTTTAGTCCTGCCTCAGCAAGGAGAAGGCACTAGCTGTTCTGGATCGACCCTCTGAATCTCTGAATTGAAACGGAAAACAAGCAGTATTTCAGCCCCAAACAGATCAAACACGGATGTAGCTGGACAACTGTACTCTACTACTGATCACTGTTCCCCAGAATCACTATTCAAAACTGAACTGATACCCGCAGACACAACTGATTCTCAACAATACTGATACCAGTGCCCTCAGGCCTGATGCTCAAACTTTGCAAACTGGTGTATGCGTTCCCTGCAGAGATACACTCTAAAAGCACATAGCAGATAAATGAGAGCCAATACACCCCTATGTTGGGGTAGGGTTTCCCTGTCCTATTTTGTCAGGAGCTAGGGTTTCACTACACACACAGCGGTTTCAAACAACCTAATATCGGGTAAGGAACCTGTCCTAGTTTGGAATGGTCACTATGGATCCGAATATGCACTAGGTCGAATGGTCGAAAAGGGTGCCCCAGTAAAACCGGGGTTTGTGTTCCCATACTGGCAGAGCCCGCAACCGGTCAGCCTTATGGACATGCCTTGACAAGACAAGCCTCCGGCAAACCGCTCAGGAATAGCAGATGGCCAACACATTGTCCTAGGCGCACCGATGCACATGCAATGCCAAAGAAACACAATAAGTGTAGTCAAAAACGGACATCACGAGTTCGAGTCAAGCTCTCTAAACTCCCCAGCAGAGTCGCCAGAAACTGTAACAAGCCCGCGGGGGACCTCCGCTACAGTTCGGACTCCCTTTTGTTTTGTTGCGGTTCTTAATCTGAACAAAGAGTCCAACTCTGGCAAATCGTTTGAGAAAACAGATTTTGAAAAGAAGTGCCAAACATGGACTGCTTTGCCAGATACAGAGTCGCCACCTAAATATTTTAAAATGGGAAATTTAGGAAACCCTGACTCGGTGCCGAAGGCCACGTGTCCGTCATCACCAAAGTGGTCTTGGCTCGGGAGCTTGGGTACGATCGGGGAAGGTCAGCTATGAGCACCCCTTTCCCGGTCCGAAGACGGCCTCTACTAACCGTGATATTTGATTTTGAAAACATTACGTGTTCTTATTCGGTTATTAGCCTAGAATTACTATGTTATGCGCGCAGCAACAAGTATAGACTAGATTGCCTAATTTGGAAATAACAATGCATATCCGTTTTCTTTGAAAATGCTTTGGAATTTGCTACTCGCAAGTAGGCTAAAATACGGATTTCAATGAGTATTTCCAACTCAAGCAATCCAACCTCCACCCACAGGCATTCAAACAGTTTATCACATAAGCAACTAGCCACATGGTAAACATGCTGTCATGTTAACATTCATACGCATGCGACATGCTAAGGCATAAATACTTACATCGTATTCCGTGCCAAAACAATAAACTGGTTAGCAATCATGCATGTCCTAGTTCATGTTAAGTGGCTAATGCAACACAGGCAAGGATGCAATTTAGAGTAGGCTCGGCTAACCCTAAACATGGCATGTGAAATGCTACAACTATCACGTATTCAATTTGGAATTGAAAGTACGATGCAGTTTGTATGATGTACCGAGCCCGGTGCATGTAAACAAATGTGTGGATGCACGCATGCATAGCATAAGGTATGCTAAAATAAACGTGCCCTAATACTAACCATTAAAAGCAGGTAAATAAAAGGGAAGAAATAAGTGGGGGTTGGAAGACATACAAACCACTCACCCACACTTATTACAAATATGCCCTCGCTCGGAGGGACTAAAAGAATAATACAGATTAATTAGCTACGCAAACTAATTAAAATATTACTGTCCAACTAAATTAATCAAATAAATTAATTAATTTAATTAAAGCAGTAAACCGCCTCGAGATGAGGGCCGGATGCAACGCATGCTCGGGACTTGCTCGGAATTGCACTGCCATGCTTAGATTGCCTCTGTTTTCCCTGCTTTGCATCTCAGAAGACTGCCAAAGTCTCAGGAGTGCCTCCCAGGACACTGAGGGACATCATCGGCTGAGTAGGACTTCCACCGGCATCAGCATGAAGTCACCGGCACAAAATTCATCCATCGGCCATCAATAGATTGCCGGTCGGCACTAAATACTGCCGGCCGGCACTGAATGTCTGTAGAACCTGCAACTGACAGCAGCAGAGGGCAAAAACTTACATGGCAATGTAATTCCAACAATGTGTGCACCAATCATGCCCCTTATCATATTTGTGACTCAAAGGGGGGCATGCGCCTCGATTCTCGGGCCACCAATCACGCATTTCCATGCATGATGGCCCAAAGAACCAAATGTGCAACTTCTATTTCAAATGCATGCAGACCAAACAAACACACAAGGGTGCTAAGCCTCTATCATGACTTGGTCAAGAGGTAGAGCATGCATGTTTATGTGATGCAATCCTAGACATGTCAACTAGTATGCAATCATGCCAATGCAAAGGAGCATATAAGCTAACAAACATATAAGGCATGAAACACCAATGTCAACCATCAAGTATGCAAGGTGTAATGTGGGTGTCTAAGCATGCAAACAAGCATGTGACTTCATTCAATCATGTTAGTCCTAACATGCATTTACTTACCAATACATTACAACACTCAAGGAGCATATGCAAGCAACAAGAGGATGGACTTGCACATAGGTTAGGCAGCTCTAAATAAGCCTAAAATCAGTGGCCAAATGCCATAGGAGTGAAGGCTAAGATATATGCAATACATGCACACATGCAAGCATACATAATCCAACACTTAGGCATAAACAAGCAACTCTTAAGAACACTTAAAAGAGGCTAACATGGACATATTAACATGCATATAAGCTTTATAATCATGTTGGACATGGTGCCAAACCAAGCAACAAAATAGACTAAGCATGCAACAAATGGTCCAAGCATCCAAGGCAAGCCAAAGGAGACCTAAACCATGGCTAAGCCAACCAAGCCTCACAAGGCCAAGATGACTTAAAACAGGTCTAAGGCAGCCTTAGACCATACAAAAGGGACCTCCTAGATGGCATCTAAGTGGCTCTAGAGCAAGGCACACACAATGACCAAATCATTAGGCATACAACATATGCTTTCAAAACTTCTAAGAGGCATGCAAGGAAATCATTCAAGCATGTCTAAGGGACTGAAATAGCATGCTAAATGGTTCCAAACCATTGAAAATAATGCAAGCAAGGCATGCTATACTTTCATGCTCTTAAGGCCAACAAGCCAAATACAAAGAGGCTATGTGATGCAAGCTAAGATCGACCAAAGTAACCATGGACAGACCTTATTCATGGAAAAATAAGCATACAAGCTTCATGAATCTAAGCCTAAAACATGTTAGAATAGAGGCACACAACCTAATGCATGTTAAAGGACTAAAGAGGCATTACAAAGCATCTATGCAAAACATGCAAGGAGTACTAAAACCAACATGATACAAAGTTATAATATGGCAATATGAGCACAAAATACAGCCATGGCATAACCAACAAACAACCAAACGTGGGGCTCCCTCAAGAGGCAAAATAGGTCATTTTCAAGGACAACAAGGAGAGGGGGTGGCCCTCTCCTTCTTGGGACTTCAAGGCATCATCTTCACCACTAAAATCCCTCAAGATTTCAGTGGTGAAGAGACCCCAACATCAAAATCCCGGAGCTCAACAAAATAGCACAAAAATGAGGCCTTTCAAGGCCTAAGAGGGGTCAAACTTCCCCAAAGCACAAAGCACCCTTAATAAACTATCAAGAGGGCCTAAAAACAGAACTATTTTATGTTATACACCAAACACAAAAACAGCTCTAAGATAGGTAGAAATAGGATGCAAAAATGGGGAATAAAGTAACTGGTTTCTTACCCTTGAAGAACTTCTTCACAAATGTTGATATTGTTGCTTCCTTGAGCTCCAAACCAGTCAAGAACAGCAAGAACAACCTCTTGGGACCTCAGTAGCCAAGGGAAGGTGAAATACTATGTGCTTGTGTGCAATAATGAGACACAAACACACACAAGGGCAAGAGAAGAAGAGATATAGATATAGGTTAGATACACCAAAGCAAACCCTAAAAACCAGAGCTCTTCCTTCTCCTCTCCAATTTTTCTAACCCTAAAGCAAGGGAGCCAAGGCCTCCTCTTATAGAGGAGGCAATCTTGTAAGCTTAGTCACTAAGCAAAACAAGAGAGGCATCCCTCCATACACGTGTATGGAGGAGAAGCCAATGCCATACAGCTGCCTCAAAATATCTGAAAAAAGCAACTGAACAGTAACCGGCCGGCAAAGAATGTCATTTTGACAAAAATGACTGCCGACTGGCAACAAATAGTGCCGACCGGCAATATATATTGCCGGTGGCAACAAAAACCAGCCGGTGGCCTCTAGCTAGTGCCGGTGGTGTGTGGGGATGCCTCACAAGGCATTCCCTGCCCCTCCAAGGCAAAATACAAGTGTTTGGTGCAAAACCAGACACAAAACAGTCGAGTTCGGGGATCCTGAGGCAAGGCGCGTAGCCGAGACCTCCGGGAACTCCAAACGAACACAAACATGGATAATCACCGAGTGTTCAAACGGTGACGTCCAAGTCTTGAGGACGGTCAAAAATAGGGTGTCTACAGATAGTAAGGTGTGGATTTGTGATGCTTCACTTGGTAAGTCTCTAGGAAGCTCTTCACATATTTGTTTATGAAGGGAGTGCCATTGTTCGAGAGGATAGTATTCGGCACTCCGAACCGGCAAATGATATTTTCCTTGATGAAGTTCGCGACTACGGGCCCCGTAGTGTTTTTTAGAGGGATTGCTTCGACCCACTTTGTGCTCAATTCTGTAGCTGCGAGAATCCATTTATACCCCTTAGAAGGTGTGGAGATGGGCCCTATCAGATCAAAAGCCCAGGTATGGAACGGCCATGGCGTTCGGATACTATGCAGGTCTACAGCTGGAGCATGGATCAAATTTCCGTGTTTCTGACAAGTCTGGCACTTCTTCACATGATGGGACGCATCTGACTCCATGGTCGGCCAATAATACCCAAGGTGTATAAGTTGCTCGAACAGCCGAGCCCCTCCTTGATGCTCAATTTCGTGGGCTCTTTCGAGAACTAGATCCGACTCCTCTTTGGAGAGACACCTCAGGGGAGTGCCCTCAATGCTTATTCTGTAAAGCTTGTTCTGATCAAGAAAGTACCGTCTTGCTCTCCTCTTAGGGTGTGCAATGTCCCTCGGGCTCTCAGGTAGTGTCCCCTCTCTGAGATAGTCAATGTAAACTTGTCTCCAGTCAGGGATATCAATTTCAAAGCAACTCTCATCCTCCCGGATGTATGACTGACACTTGGGGCATTCTCTCTGTAGTTGATTCGAGGCCTTCTCCATCTCGGGCCAATAATAGCCTTGTCTTTGGATCCTTCTGTACAGACTGATATCCTCATCCCCGCAAGACTTTTCATGGATCTGTTGTAGTCGGAAGCTTGTTTTTTGTTGGCCAACACACCGGGCTAGGAATCCGGTACCTTCTCGGAAGTAAAGTTCACCTTGAATAATTATAAATTGGGCAAGCTTGGCCAAAGTCAAATTTCCAACTTTGCTTCTGAGTTGTTCGAGGACTTTCCTCTCCAGTCCTCCGGAAGGTCTTTGTCTTCGGGTATTATTGAAGGCTCTGTTCTCTTTTTGATAATAATTTTTGCTTCCTCCTCTGGAATGTCAACTCTTGCCCCTAATGTTGCGAGGGCATCTGAAAATTTGTTGTCGGAGCTGAGGCACATGCTCTAGTTCAACTTTCTGAAATTTGTCAAAAAGCCTTTGGACTGTTGTTCGATACGTGGCCAAGGCAAGCTCCTTTAAGACGAACTGTCCTAAAACTTGCTTCACTATCAGCTTTGAGTCCCCTCGAATCCGAATCTTCTTGATACTGTGCTTCTCAGCTGCTGTCAAGCCTAAAATAAGAGCCTCATACTCGGCTTCATTATTTGAGCAATGGAAATCCAGTTTATAAGACAAATATAACTTTTTCCCATTTTTGCTTGTAAGGACTATCCCGGTTCCTCCTTTCCCTCCGGCTGCTGCTCCGTCAAAGCTCAATGTCCAAAAGCTTTCCTCATAAGCCATAGCTGCATGTACCTCTCCTCTTAATTCTTCATTCACTGGTTCATAGTCACTACTTGGAAATTGGACAAGGAGATCGGCTAAGGCTTGGCTTTTGATTGCCTTGGGAGCTACACATGTGATCTCGAATTCACCCAGTGCTAACAACCATCTTGCCACCTTCCCGGTTAGAGCAGGCTTGCTGAGGAGGTATCGGATTGGATCACTTCTAGTAACAATCTGAATCTGATGTGCTAAGAAGTATTGTCTGAGCTTTTGGGCAGTGAATACCAAAGCTAAACAATGTCTCTCTACCGGAGTATATCGGACTTCTGCTCCTCGAATCTTCCGGCTGATGTAATACACCGGGCGTTCTGCTCCATCTACATCTTGGACCAATAATGCCCCTATGGACTTGGGGGTTGAAGTTAAGTACAACATTAGAGGCACCCTGGGCTGCGGAGCTATCATGGTCTGAGGCGAGGTCAAGGCCGCCTTGATTCTCTCGAAGGCCTTTTGGTGTTCTTGGTTCCACTCGAACTTGACATCTCCTTTTAATAACGAGCTGAAAGAGGCAGAGATCTCTGCAAGTGCTGGGATAAATCTTTAAATAAAAGACACCTTCCCGAGGAACTTCTTTAACTCCTTTTGAGAATATGGGGGTGGCATTACTTTGATAGACTTGACTTTGTCTTCATCTGCCTCGATACCATGCCTATATACAAGAAACCCGAGGAACTTCCCAGCCGTCACCCCGAAAGCACATTTGAGAGGATTCATCCTCATTTTGAATTTCTGGCACCTCTTGAATACTTTCTCAAGGTCTCGGAGATGGTCTTCTTCTTTCTTGGATTTCACCACTAGATCATCAACATAATCTTCCACCTCATGATGGATCATGTCATAAAAGATTGCAGTCATAGTCCTTTGGTAAGTTACTCCGTCATTCTTGAGTCCGAAAGGCATGACTGTATAGAAGAAGTTTCCGAGAGGTGTTCTAAAAGCAATCTTTTCTGCGTCCTGTTCAGCCATCTTAATCTGGTTGTATCCGCTGAATCCATCCATGAATGAGAACATCTGGTGTCCCGAGGTGGCATCCACAAGGGTATTGATGTGAGGTAGAGGGAATTCATCCTTCGGGCAAGATTTGTTCAAATCTCAAAAGTCTACACATACTCTGATTTGACCATTCTTCTTCTTTACTGGCACTATGTTTGCCAACCACGTGGGGTACTATATTGGCCGGATGAAACCTGCTTGTTGAAGTTTTTCAATCTCCTTCTTAATCTTCTCTTCGAGATCTGGATGATATTTTCGAGCAGCTTGCTTAATTGGCTTGAAGTTTGGGAACACATCAAGATAATAGGAGACTAGGTCAGGATCTAGTCTGGGCATTTCCTTATATGACCAAGCGAACACATCTGAATACCGGCTTATCAACTTTAACAACTGTTCCCGCTTCTCTGGGCTAAAGCTCGAACTTATGAATATCGGCCTTAAAGCATCTTATCCATCACTCAGATCTATTTCAATAAGTTGTTTGGGCTGAGGCTGAGGCCCATCTTGCATGCATTTTGGAGCCACTTCAGGCTTTATCACGATGTCATTGTCAGAAGGCTCTTCTTTTGACTCGGAGTCGGTGACTGAAGAAACCGACTCCCCGCACCTTCATAAATAGTACACCATCTTGCCCCCTTCTCGGACTTTCATTACCTTCCGAGGAATAGGCGGACTTTCTGGTCAAGACATTGTCCGTTTACTTGATTCTGCCCTTGGCTCCTTGTCATCTTTGATATCCTCCCAATGAGGAATTTTTACCCCCCGAGGCTTAGAAGTGGTGGGAATTTCTTCGACAGCCAATTCGGTGAAGTAGATGGCATCAGAATAATGAGCTTCATGGATCTCAAAAGGCCTTTCTGTAGCTTGAATTGTCACCGTCTTCTTTCCCCATTTAGCCTTAACACACTGATGATAACTTGACGATACTACCCCATATCTATGCATCCAAGTCCTCCCTAGAATGATGTGATAATTTGCCTCGGAGTCGATAATATGGAACTTGGTGGCCGAGCGAATCTCTCCGACGGCTAAATCAACTGTTACACATCCTATAGTAACTCTCCTTTCTCTACCGAAGCCAGTGATGACTATCGGCTGTTTCACAATGCGCTCTTCAGGGATTCTGGCCTTTTCTAGAGTAGCGCGAGTCATAATGTTGATAGAGGCTCCACTGTCTAGAAAGGCCCTTTTGAACTCAACCCCATTAATAAAAGCAGTCACGTAAAGCGGGCGGTTGTAAGAAAAGGGATACTTCCGATTAGTCTCGGAGAAAGTAATGGCACTAGATTGCTCTTTTGCCTTCTTCAGAATAGATCCCTCGGTCGATATGCATTCCTCATGGTGTGCCTCAGCTATATTGATGATAGACTTGGTGATTTCTGTTCTTGCCTCCCTGGAAAGTCCAAGCTGGTCGAAGAATTGCTTGAACTTTACACAGTCTTGCAAGGTTTTAGCATAGTGATCCGGATCTTTTTCCACTCTTGGAGGCTCGTAGTTAACCATCTCCTCGGTCTCTTCAAAATAAGATGCCACATAAACATGGTGTCCTCCTCTTCCGTAGTACTCTTCTCCTCCTTTTGGATCAAAGGGATCGTCGACATGAGTTATGAAGGTTCTGCCCTCTAGATCGAGAGCACTTCCATAGTAAACTTGCTCACCCTTGGGCTCGAGGATGTCGTCCAGATAATAATCATTGTCATCGAGATTGGCGATAGCCTCAATCATCGGGCCTTCATAAGCTATCATAACAACATTCTTGCCCTTGTCTTGGTGTTGAGGATATGGTTGTTCTCGGATATCTTGAGTCCCTTGCTTTTTGAACCTCAATTCGTCTGCCTCGACTTTATCTCTTAAGATTTTCTTGAGAGTCCAACACTTCTCTGTCGGATGTTTCAATGTACGATGGTAGACACAAAATTCAGGGCTCTCACGGTCCTTTTTTGATGGCATTTCTTCGACATAAGGCAATTTTAGCTCTCCGTCTGCCACCCATTCCTTAACTAGAGCTTTTACTTCCTCGATTCCACATGGATAAGAAACATTCCCCTTTTCACCATTATATTGCTTTCTCTTCTGGCCTCTATGACCTCCTCCTTGTGACTTTCGGGTATCTGGGGCAGAGGTAGCAGCAACAATAGGCCCACGAGACGATTTGAAGCTAGTCTTGTAACTGGCCTTAAATCCGGACTCTTGAGCTTGAGGAATGCTAATGTTCCGAGCTACTTCTATTAATGCCGAGAAGGTGGGTAACTTGTGATTAACTAGAAACATTTTGTACCTGCTCAATGCCCCTTCTAGACAGATTTGAACCAGATAACTCTCCTCCACTACTTCATGGCAATCCACGGCCTTGTCCTGAAACCTTTTGACGTAGTCAAGGATGTCTTCACTTTCCTGCTGCTTTTCTTTACACAATGTAAGTGTGGTCACTTTCTCCGCCACTTGAAAGAACTTAGAGTGGAATTTGTTAACTATTTCCTCCCAACTTCGGACAGAGTTTGGGGTCAAATTAACATACCAACTATATGCTCGGTCGGTGAGGGACTTAGAGAATTCTCTCAGCCGAAGGACGTGGTTTGAACCATGAATACCCAGAGTCTCGATGAATCGCACAACATGTTCTCGAGCATTTTCTTGTTTGCCATCGAACTTGATGAACTTCGGCACTGTATATCCCTCAGAGTATGGATAGCTCAGCATCTTAATGGGGTAAGGCGGCTTGACGTCCGGATCAGGCAAAGAGGGTAAGGTCCTCTTGTCCCGTTCGAGATCGAACATGGCTTGCACATCGGCGAGAGTGAGAAACTGTTGAGGAAGAGAGTTTGATGGTGGTATCCCCGGAACTTGGCTTATGGACCCGAAGACTGAGCTAGGGGCGACTTGGCCATTCTGGTGCTGCGAATTCATCATTGGTAAGGACATTTGACGATACTAGCCATCAGCGCCTATAGACAAGCCAGTTGGTGATGGGACATTGAATTGCGGCCCGTAAAGTCCACTACACGGCGCCGCTATACCGGGTTGTGCTTGCAAATTTGTTGTCGGCACCAAAGGAGGCCCGCTTGGTGCTTGGGTAACATTTACTAGCGGCGTAAAAAGATTAGGTACGGGCAGAGCTCCCTTTTGCGCCATCATGCCCCTCATGTTTTCCTGGACACCAATAGTTGCCGGAGCGCCATTCATTACACCAGAACCTCCCCTAGTCACCATTGGATCGTGGCTTGGCACGCCATGGAGCCCGGGCATGGGCAAACTGCTGCCGCCTACTGTGGTTTGAGCATGTGTTACTGCCGCTGTGTTGCCATGAGCCATAGGCTGACTAGGGCCTACTTCTCCTTGGATTTGATTTTGCACTCCGATGGGAATAGCTCCACCACCAGTTTGATTTCCGTTTGGCACCGGTGCAAAATTAGAACTCATCACCAACATGGTGTGAGTGAGATTCTGAAGAGTGGTAAGAATCTCCTGCTGAGTATTTTGAAGTCCTTGAATAGCTTCAAGCAAAAGTGGTTGATCTGGAGCCATGGTTCTGTCATCACCACCATTAGAGGATCCTTGTTGGTGAACTTCATCTTCTTCCGCCATCCTTGTTGGAGTTGTGTGGATTCCAGATCTCATTGAGACCATTAACCAATCCACCTCCCCAGTGGAGTCGCCAAATGTATGAAAGGGTTCAAGAACGTTGTTAGAATATTCGCGAAGATCTTTGAAGAAGACTCAAATTCCTTTAGAAATTATGAGAGGCTTAGATTCTTCAATAGTCTCAACTAAGAACACAAAAGAAAGGAGATGATGGAGATAAGAGATGGGGGAAGAAGAAGGCAAAGTAGCTAGAGAGAGAATAATGGCAAGCATGGACACCAAGCTCTCCTCATAATCTGACTTTCATAAGTTGATAATGGAGAAGGGAAATTAGTTCTTTCCCAAGAGTTTTCTCTTCAAAATCCATCCCTTGTAAAGTTATGGGTGGGTGCTATTTATAGGCACCTTATGATGTAGGATGGAGCCCATGTGCAAGGCACATGGGAAATACTCTCTCTAACCACCTTGTCCGAGGAGGTGACCTCTCCGAGGATGAGGAAAACCCTCGAAGAGGAGATCAACCTCTCGGCAAACCCTTCTTCTTAGCCACACCTAACCAATGATCCCCAATCATCCCAAGGGGCCGAGGTAGTCCTAGAGGACCCCCCCCCTCGCCGCTAAATATTGCCGAGTCTCATGGACCCCCCGGAGTCGTGCCACATCGACCCGAGTATAGGCTAGTTTAACCGAAGAGTGAATTTATCTCCACTCACCGTCCTCGGGATCGGGTCCTTTGTTCGAACTCCATTACGCCCATGGTTCTGGTGCGTAGATCCCGGAAAGCTCCGAGCCCACAAGTGTTCTGGGACTCATTAATGGAGCGGCTTCTAGATTGCGTCTGAATCCGTTTGAAGCCAAGTGCTTCGGATCTCTAGGTTCGTGGATCCGAACCCTTTCGAGTTCGAGTCCGAGCCCGAGTAAGTCTCTAAGTTCGTGGATCCGAACCCTTTCGAGGCTTAGGGCGATTCGGCCCGTTTGATGGTGATTAATTCGGGCCCACCAATCTTGGACTTGCGATAAATTCGGGCCCACTAATCTTGGGCTATTGGGCCTAATTAATTTAACAATCTCAAATTAGCTCCTCTTACAAAATCAAAATTTGAGAAAGGAAAATATAGGCACAAAGGAAATTACTGGTTTCAGAAGTAGTGGCTACGATCGGAGAGCTGCGAAAAATATAATGTCTAGCAGTTTGTTACTGTCTTGCAATTTCTCTTTGGAGTGCATCAGCAGCAGCAACTTCATCCCTAAGCATTTGTTGTTGTCTCCTCTTCTCAGCCTTCTGAAATACAATAAGTTCTTTAGAATGTTCTGCCTCCACTGCTCTAGCAGATGCTTCATGAATGGGGTCTCCAGTGAAATCAGACAGAGAGACAGTCATTTTCTTCCTTCTCTTTAAGGGTGTCTCTTGCTTTTTTTCTATCTCTTCTTTTTCTTCTACATAAACCTCAGGCATTTCCTCTTCAAGGTCAAGTAAGAGCTTTCTTTTCCTTAGTTGTTGCTGTTTACTCTTGAGAAGATTTAGAGCTTGAACTTTTTGGGAAGAATCTCCCTAAGAGGCACCCGCACCACCTATATCAAAGGAAGAGCTATAAGTAAGGACAAGAGCATCATAAAGGAAAAGAAGAGGAAAGAAACAGGAGTGTATACCTTTCTTCGAGGTAGCTCGAGTAACTCTAGAAAGAGTTGAGGCAACAGGAACAGACTTTGTGGTGACGGGCGCAAGAATTGAAGTAGCAGGAGCAGTGGAAGAGGTAACAACTCCAGCCCCTTTAGACTTGGCTTGAGGTACATCCAGTACCATTAACAGATCTTGAAGAGGAATGGCCAAGTGTACTTCCATATTGGCCATCCACCAGTTCTGACACCTTTTCAGTATGTTGCTTTGAGGTATGAAAGGGAAGTATTCAAAGTCAATAAAATCATGGATGAATTTGGAAGTTGCTTCTTCCAATCTAGATCTTCGAACCTTCAGATCCCTACTAGTAAGGCTTAAATTGGTCTGACTGCAGAAAGGTATTGGGATCCCTTGTGAGAAACCAAATTGCCTAGCAAATTAGGCAGGACAACAGGGCTCAGCGATGCATTTGTAAGCTCTGGGGTTCATAGTCCCAATGAATAATTCTCTGGGAATTAGAATAGAGGCCCACATGTTTTTATGTTGAGATGTAGAACATGACCTATCACTCAAGAAGGTCCTCAACCAAGATGGGCCAATATTGGTAGGTTCGAAGGAACGGAAGTTGTGAGAAGAAGGGAAAGCTGGAAGTTGGTGGAAAAAAGAAAAGTAAAAAGCAAAGTTGGAAGGATAAAGTGAAACATTGGCTAATTTCATGCCATGAGTGGTAGGGTTTGGTTCCAAAAACCTTAAGCATTTAGATTGTAACTCGGTGAAATATGCAAAAAGCCAAAGTTGAAGAATCCAAAATGGGCCTCCTTGATTGGCTTCCAAGGGTTTTTCATAAAAAATGGAGCAAGCTCTATAAACATGACCTAGAACGTATGGAGCTAAGGCCACTTGTCTTTGTAAAACAAGGGCTTTGGCAAGAGGAGCAAATTCAAGCATGATTCTCTGCGAAGAGGTGTAGAAGAGGAACTTGCAAAGCCAATACAATATAAAAGAGAAAAATTCCCTATCAGTCACAGAGCCCTCTCTTTTATTCTCAGCCTTGACAAAGTCACTATAGAATGAGTTCAGAGAGAGGAGGGAAAAAGGGGTTTTGAGGTCATGTGAGGCCCTAACTTTTTGTAATATCCCCAAACGCTTATAGTTGAAGAATTTCAATAAGAAATCTGGTTTCTCCATTTCTTGCAAATTAAATCCTAGAAATCAGGAGCAACTGTGCGAGCTAATCAGCAAACCCTAATCAACTTCGAGAACTTAAGAAACATTTTAAAATCCTAAATTAATAATTTAGAAACCCTAGAATGAAAAATTATAAGAGAAAAACCCTAGTTTTCAGTAATCGCAGTTTTAGCCCGGTATCTCGCTTTTTGTTGCGAATCGGCACCACGTGGCCCAAATTATTTTTCCTATCATTTTTTTATTGATTATATAACTTAAACATATGCTTTATTTCAGAATTTCTTATTGTACCCTTTTCTTTCTTAATTATTGCATTTTAGCCCCAAAACCTTAATATTTTATTCAATAAAGGTATAACCAATATTTTATTAATTTACACAAAATATCCTCTATATTTTATTAACAAAAAAATCAAAATTTCACATGGGTAAATAGGGTAGCTAGCTATAGGTGGTGAAAAAGACCTAGAAGTGTATTTTTTTATTAATAACAAATCTTGTACATAAATGCAACAAATCTTTGACCATCATGGGGAAATGTGAGGCATTTATTGCTATATCTTTTTTGTCTCCCAATTAACTAGTAAATAGGATTACCTTCTCTTAATCAAGATTAATTAACACAAATCTTAATTGGATCCAATTACAAACTAACCAAACTTGAATAGTTTCTATTGAAAACCAACCAAACCAAACCAACCCTTCTTTCTCCTCCTTGGCCTATAAATACAAGCCTTGCTAGCTATTTTATTTCACTCTATACACACACAACACACATCTAAGAGAGGAGGAAAGGGAGAGCAAGTGAGCTTGAGAGAAAAAGAGAAGAAAAGAGAGCAACAAGTAGGAAAGAGATCTAACAAACCAAGGTAAATCTCATACACCTCTTCTCTCAATGAATCATCATGTTTTCCCCTTCATAATACATGCTAAAAATATATTTCACATGATATTAAGAGCTATTACATTGTTAGATGATGTATGGTTTGAAAATGAAATGTTCCTCTCATTCCTTGCAATTTCCAGCAAGCTTTTCTTCAAGGTTTTTGATTTTATTTCCATAGCAAACCTTCACCAACTTAAAATCTATTTTAAAGGGGTATTAATTGAAATGTATAGAGTATGTGAAATTTTTTTCTAAGACCATGGATGTGTTTTTATGGCTCCTTTTATTTTCATAAATACTTGGTGCAAGAACCTGTTTAAAATAGGGAACTTTAAGAAATTCTAGAAAATTATAGAAAAATGATCTCACATTCATTTTCATATCAAAATCTTTCTATGAAGGTTAGCTTTCAAAAAAAATTTATTTCAATAAAAATGAATGAGTATTTTAAGAGAAACGCCAAATTTTGTAACCGTTGTCAAATCTGGGCAGAGTCTGTGTATTTCTTAAATATCTAAAATAAAAATGAGCCATCCTTCTTCCGTAAAAAGATTCTGAAACTAGACTTGATTCTCTACAAATAATCTAGAAGCCACATTTCTGAAACCCTTAAAAAATATTTCTTCTATATTTATTTTTGAACCGGTGCAGTGCTGGAAATCTGAACAGTGTAGTTCTTGTTGTAGCTAGTGTTTTTGTGCTATCATGACATATTTGTTGTAATATATGTTATACTTGCATGCTTGAGATTCACCTTGAATGGCCTTATCTTTCTCTTACTTGTACTAACCACTAATGTGTATTGAACTTATTTGTTGTAATATATGTTATACTTGCATGCTTGAGTTTCACCTTGAATGGCCTTATCTTTCTCTTACTTGTACTAACCACTAATGTGTATTGAACTTATTTGTTGTAATATATGTTATACTTGGATGCTTGAGTTTCACCTTGAATGGCCTTATCTTTCCCTTACTTGTACTAACCACTAATATGTATTGAACTTAATGTGAAAAAAGGAAAAAACTAAATGGGTTGGTAAAGAGGGTTAACGACCACACTAGTCATACCTCATAGATGATGAGAATGTTAAGTTGATATTAGTAGTGGATTAAAATGAGCAAGTCTTGTGCAACTGGTTATTCGAAACCCTTGAATGGAGCGGTTGTATTCGGACCCTAAGTAGTTCGGTGTAAGGAGGGGTTTGGGCTAGGCCCATCATTACCGTCTCTTTTGAGGCCCTCGGTTGGCGCTACGCAATATATAACCGTTGGTAGGCATCTAAGGTAAGGTCTGCAACAAAGCAGCAAAAGAGGGGGCATACCGAATAATCCGTATCCAATTCTTGGAGTTAGAAGGGTGAAATCTCTTTGGGGGATTTCTAGACTACTAACAACTAACCATATAATCTGTGCTATGAACTTAAATGCCATGATCCTTTCTTCTGTCTTTTGTAAATGTTGTTGTGTATTGGACTAGGAAAATGGATGAGGTGTGTGTGCGTTCACTGGGCATTCAAAGCTCACGGCGTATCATGCCAGGTGCCGAAGAGGAGCTTATAGCAGAAAATGATGAGCCGGAAACCTTCGAAGACATTTGGCTATCTTAGAAAAGTTAGAAATTTCCCTTTTGATGTTTTGTAAGGCTCATATGAAAATTTAAATTTCTTTTTGGGATGTAATGTAATGGAACGAGCTTTTGTAATTAAGGATATTCGTGATTATTATGTACTTATATTCTAACACCAATATAACCCCTAACATTGCTTATGAGACCTTGTGTCAATGCCTTTTAAAATCTGACAAAAAGGTAGTGCGCTACCTAAGAAAGTTAGACTTAGAAGGGAGGCTAATTTGACTCCTTCGATGATCTGGGATCTTACTTGGTTATTGACCATAGGACTCATTAGTGACTTTCCCTTGACTACAACCAATAGTGTAGATTTGGGGCGTCACAGGTCAAGATAGTATGGACCAATGGAGGTATCAATAGGGGATAATCCTAACAGATGGCAAATGTCAAGAATAGTAAGGGCTATCATCCCACATCTGAACTAAAAGAAATTAAAAGCAGAATTCCAAAAACAAAGGGCAGCAAGTATTAAAAAAAGGGTCTTTCAAAATGGTAAACTTGGATAATTGGAGGGCGTCAAAGAAGCAGAGCTCCTGAAGATCCAGTGTCCTATCAGGGACGACCCGATCATACCATTCCTCCCACTCGGGTCTCACTGTGGGCCAGTAACGATAGGGTTAGTTCACCCTCCAACTTCCCCAATCAAGACCACCTTCGTAAAAGAGACAATGATCTTCTAGACGTGGATACAGAGTTGGAAGCTCAGTGGGAATCTCCTTAAAAATGGGCCCAAGCACATATTCTTGCTGCTCATGGCAACGGGGAATAAAGATACGTCCGTCAATGGCACTTTTCTCACCAGCCTTGTACTTCTCACATTCCTCATTAATGATCCTTTTCAAGGCTATGGACGGACTCGTACGTTTCACAATCGATACTTTCAAGGAAGAAGAAGCCATTGATAGAGAGTTTTCTCAGAAGATGAAGTTGGGAAAGAGAGTAAAGAGAAAGAGAAAGCCAGCAGAAGATGAAGGGTTTTTGTGCTAAATGACCAAGTGGATTGGAAGCAAAATAAAAGGGTTTTTAAACCTTTCTGTCTGAAAAACACCAATCGTTTTATACTAGCGGAATTTATAAAGAAGTACTAAAAATACGCGTGCGAAATGTTTCTCTCAAAATTGATGGTTATGGAGGAAATGTATCTCAAATACTAATGTTAGCTTCGAAATAGAATATTTGGCTTCGAAGCCAAATTTTGGCGCCAAAATCAACTGACAAACAGTTTCGAAAGCAGGAAGTCGACTTCGAAGCACATTCCACACCTAAGGATGCAGGAATGCTTAGGTATTTGTTTACTTCAAAAGGATTGAAGACCTGTTTTAGGTTTCTTGATGAGAGTAAAATCCTTCGAAGCAAAAATTGAAATACCTTACGGCTAGAATTTGTTTGTTCTAGGTTTCAAACCAGTAGTTGGTTTGATAGTATACAGAAGAAATCACTTTTTTAAAATAAAGCAGTGCAGTCCTTAAAAAAGGTTTCCATATGTTGGAAAATATAGACTATTTGTTCGAAACAAAATTAGTTGATTTGAAATAACTTGATTATATTAACCATATGTTGGGAATTGGATATGATCAAATCAAGTTTCAAAAGACAAAGTTGGTTAATTCGAAGCTAATAGCTGAAGAATTATGTTAATCCTAGAATCGGTATGAAGGGCGATAATTGTTTTCTTACAGAGAAAATTTCACACTTTGGAAGAGTTTGAGTTAGGATTTGAGTTTGAAAATTTCACATCAACCATACAATTAAGTTTACAATTGGAGTGGTAAATCAGAGTCTAACAAATGAAATTCGGAGAGCCTAGTTTTATTGATAAGTGTTGTTCACACCGGGATTCATTTGATTACATTCTCAATTTCAAAGAAATATGGAATGGACAAAGTTACAAGATCATGGAATTTAGTCTAACAAAACTCAATAAATGAATACTTTTTTCCTACTCTATCCTCTATCTTGTCCAGGTTTGATTTATCTAATTGGTAAGCCCTTAATTGAAAAGTGAGTTGTTGGGCCTTCACTTCGAATTCTATCTGTTTTAGGGCTTTATCTGTGGTATCCATCTCCTCTTCTTCATGCACTTCGTTCATTGTAACATCCTCCCTATGCTCAGAATCCTGGCTCCTGAAGGTATCATATTCATCAATGAGGTTCTCTGCCTCATACTGAACCTGAATTCGAGTAGAGAAGGCTTCATCCAGAACTTTATTGGTAATGGAATCATGGAAGTGCCAATTGAGCAGAAGAGGAAGTTGGTCTAAAAAGGTATAAATCTCTATTTGGGCCACAGGGTTGAGAAAATGACTTCGAGACATAATGTCACAAGCCCAGAGAAAGTTTTTGTGGGGAATGTCATCTCGAAGGACTTCAAAGGATAAATGGGAAAAAGCAGCAAACAAGGTCTGAGCCCTAAATTGCTGATAAGGAGTTGGAGGCACTAGGGCCTGGTAGGGGGTGAAGTATTGGCCCTCAGAAAGAGTGAGCCTCAATTCATCAATCCAATTTGGATTGGAAGGCAGAAGAGGAGCAGTTGGAGGTTCCCTGTTCGAATCTAGGAATTCAGGTCTGGCCACACATTCTAACCAATCGGAGGCATAAAGTTTTACTTTTTTGGCTAAAAGCGCAAGACTGATCCCTAAAGCTTCATCAAGACGTAAGACACTTCGAACCATCCAAGATGGCAAGGTAGAAGTATACCATGCTGAAAGCAGATTGTCCTCAAGACTGCATATACGGTCAATAAGAACATATGGATATACTACAGAGCTACGTCTAGAAAGGGGGATTTCAAGAAGGTCATCGAATTCAGGGAATCGGTAATGAATGCGTTCCCTCGTCTGAGGTTGAGTAGGGGTAGGCCAAGTTCCCCAGCCAGAGGTCGTAGGAGAAGAAGAAGCAGCAGCTTTATCCCACGCGGAAGGCTTTGTTGCAGAAGAAGAGCTTCCGATATCCATGGTTGCAAATTTGTGTTCCAAAGAATCGTAAGCAGTAGGTTCTTGGTGCGAAGGTCGGTGATTTGCAAAAGCTTCCATAACTTGTATAAATGGGGGTGGATAAAGGTGGCTAATCAATACATAAAGGTTTTTTCGAAGACAAACAGCATTATCAAATAACTCTTCGTATGCTTGATCAATGTAAGAAAAGACTTGCTTGGCTATGAAAGATGTACCAGTCTTTTCGAATACTGAGATAGTGGGAATGTTCAAAGGTTAGAAGAGAATTTAATGCAAATGTTTCATTGATGAATGACGGTTATATTTCTGAAAAGTGCAAAGCCCATGCACGTTCTAAGACGTGGATAAAATACCTTGATCTACTAATATCACCAAGTATTGGGTATATTAGTGCGGGGGGTAATGTTGGCTGCATATTTTGTATAAGCCAATCACAGTCCAACACGTGGCAGGATGAGGGCAATACGGGAAGACAATTCAAATCTTCAATCATAATCATACACGTGACAGTCAGTATTGGTTATTGTAGATCTGCGTAGCACTGAATCAACGAAAAGATGCAAGATGACGTGGCCTTATATATTTAAATTCAAAATCAGGAGGGAAGCCTAACTGCAAATATGGCATAGTGGAGCTAACTGTGAGAAAACATGATCAGCGATCATGAAGGGATGGTTCGACTGTTAGAAATTCATTTCGACGGTTGTCATTGAGAAGTATAAATAGCAGAGAAGGCCCCAGAAAAAGCCCCAGACTCAGATCCAAAAAACCAATTTTATCCACTTTATTTTCCTTCCAGTTTTTACATTTCTCGTTCTTTACATTTCTGTACTTCAAATTCCTGCACTACCCTTCGTTCATAGGAGTAGTTTCAAGTAGTTTGTTGCTGTAAACCTCTACGAGGTTGATTTGGATCGTTGTAAGTCTTCCATTTTACTTAATGAAATGTTACAATTATTCTTCATTTAATCGTTGTTTGCTTAATTCTCCTAAACAAAGCCATCAGTAAAAGTCATCTTCATTGAGGCTGAAAGAACTAAAACACAATCGTCTGATAATTGGTTGACAATTAATATTC
This sequence comes from Camellia japonica, assembly GCA_030407325.1. Lineage (NCBI taxonomy): Eukaryota > Viridiplantae > Streptophyta > Magnoliopsida > Ericales > Theaceae > Camellia > Camellia japonica. The sequence continues at coordinate 22,829 of JAPPVO010003434.1, read as the reverse complement.
TGTAAGGACTGATTGATCCTTGCTGGCACGCTCAAAATTACAATAATAACCTTCGAAAGCCAAAAAAGGCAACAAGTATATTTTCACTTTTTATACTAGTAAAAATTGATATTATAATCTATACTTTCTTTTTAAAAATTTTGTTAATATATATATTTGCCCCTATATGAAAATTCTAAATCTATCCTTGTCAACTATGTAATTTATAATAAAAAAAAAAAATCTATATTACTTAATTTTTTTTATTAATTTTCTATTACGTTCCACCACCGTAGTTTATAATTTTCTCTTATCTCTTATTTTCTCTATCTAAAATTAGACCTACCAAAATTTTCCTCTCACTCTTCCTCACTTTTAAACCTAGACATATCTTTAAAATGGAGAATATTTGGAGGAAAAAAATAAAAGAAATATGCTACTCTTTAATCTTTTCTTTTTTTTAAGTTAATAAAGTGACAATTTATTAGAATATTTAAACTAACTCATTTATTCATTTATTTTGTAATTATCAGATAATCATCTTATTTACACATTATCAAATCTTAAAGTGGATCTAAAAAATAAATTTTTATATAATTTTTCCATGGTTTGGGGGGAGAGGAACCACTCTTGCCCAATCAACTCAGTGTTTGAATTGTAAATTACTATTATTATTTTTTTCATCTTACATTTTAGTCCAAACTATATGGGAATATATGTTAAAAAATAGGGGTACTTACCAATTAGTCCTATTAACTAGACTTATCTACCTACAGGTCCTAACTAATAAATTTAACACTATAAAAATAAGAGAGTGATAAATTTATCACTAAAAATTTATTCATAAAAATAAAGAGACTGATAAATTTATCACTATAAATTTATTCATAAAAATAAAAGACTGATAAATTTATCTTTATCACTTAATAAATTTATCAATAGGACTTAATGGGTAATAAGTCTCCAAAGTAGGACCTATTGGGTAATAAATCTCCAAAGTAGGACCTATTGGTAGTTTACCCTAAAAAATATCATACAAATTAATAAGTTATACAAATTTTTTTATTAATTATTATGTCATGCAATAATAAAAAAAAATTAAAAATTAAAATAGGATTCAATTCTATGATATAATAGGCGTCAATTAGAGTGTTGCTTTTTATTACGAATAGCAGAAGAATGAAATTCTGTTACGTTGTATTTGGTTAAGGAATTCGGAAACCGAAAGGAAAAAGGTGTGTGAAATTAGATAAAAAATAGATATATTTCATTCACATTTTATCTATCTTTTCTCTTTTTCTTTCCAATTCTCTTCTTAAATCTCCTAATCAAACACAGTGTTAGAGAATTGGTACATTCCACAAATTCTGATTATGTTTTTCTTCCTCCATTTCTGTGATTATGCATTTTATTAATTTACTTATGTATGTTTGAATTAAATTAAGAAATATAATATTTTTATAAAAATATTAACTATTAGAAACTCCGTTGGGGTTGTTAATAACTCCGTTGGTCCTAAGCCCGGGTTAAGAAGAAGGGTTGTGTGTTAGGTAGTCGACAGCCAACACATAAAAAAAGCTGCTTGGATCCCTTATGACAATGAATCCTACTTTGAGTCGTTTAAATGCTAGATCGTTCCTCTCAAGTGACGCATTGCGCCTGCCTCCGGGTGTTTCAAAAGTGAGCAAAAGGCGCCGCATCAACACCTAGGTGTGGTGAAAAATAGGAAAAGGTTCCCGCGCTTTTCTAGACGAGCGCGGGTAAAGAAGCTAGTCCAAAACTATAGGTTTAGAGTAGCCACTTGGAATATAGGAACCTTAACTGATAAGGCGTTGGAATTGGTAGATGTTATGATTAGGAGGAGAGTTAGTATAGCTTGCGTACAAGAAACTAAGTGAACGGGTGAGAAAATTAGGGAAATTGAGAATATAGGTTTTAAACTATATTATAGTGATAAGAATAGACGTAGGAATGGGGTAGAAATCATGATTGCCAAAGGTCTTGTGGAGAATGTAGTAGCGGTCATTAGGAAAGGGGATAGGATTATGTTAGTTAAACTAGTTATTGAAGGGAATATAGTAAATGTTATTAGTGCTTACGTCCCTCAAGTAGGATTAGATGACCAAACTAAGAGGGATTTCTAGGAACAAATGGATGAGATCTTACAAGAGATACCCGTAAAAGAGAACTTGATTATAAGTGGAAATTTTAATGGTCATGTAGGCATAGATAAACTAGGCTATGAAAGGGTACATGGTGGATATAGTTTTGGTGACAAAAATGAGGTTGCAGAGAGTATCTTAGATTTTGCGTTGGCTTCTAACTTAGTGGTGGCCAATACTATTGGAACAATCTTCTGTGTAAAATAAATAATTTGAAACCAAATCAAACAAAATAAAATAAATAACTTACAGAATTTATTTTACCAAACCGAAAGAAAAATTAAAGATCAAGTCAAGTGTGTGAAACTCTGTCCTTAAGATAGATTCGCCCCGCTACGGTGCTTACGGACAAATGGCATCTATCTCCCAGGATACAATGATCTTCACAAATTGTAGTAGCACTCTAAACAATTTGTTCGGTGAACAAAAACCTGTGTTCTTACTCTTTGAATTTTTTCCTAAAATAATACGAAGATTATATCATGCAAGATAGCAAAACTAGAAGGAAAATCAAGAATTTCGGATCTCCAAAGACTGCTGAAATGGCTAGTATTTATAGGCAAATTGTGGCTGTCCAGAAAATCTGAATAGGTAAGAATCTGTCCAACAGATACAGATTAGAATTTTGAACAGATATGCTAACTGCAGTAGTTATAAAACCGCCTAAAACTGATGGGCAGTTTTCCTGATCTGTTTGAACATTTGAACCTGTTGAATCTTGGTTTGCATCTGTTCAAATCTGCCTGGGCAGATTTAAATCTGTTTTAAAAAAACAGAATATGTCCGGGTGCAACAGATACTGTTTGAACAGTTAATCTGTTTGGAAAATTGGACTGGAGGATGTCACATTTGGACAGAAAATTAAATTCAATTTTGGCACAAATGAGAATTTAATTTTATTAAGAATTTCTAGAAAAATTCAAATAATTTTTTGTCCAAAAAATTAATATAAGAACCGACCCGACCCGACCGCCGACCCACAACCCACATCCACGCCCGGTTCAGCCGGACGGACGGCGGCGATGGTTTGAACTAAGGTTCACTTTGTCCATAACTCTTCCCTTCTACAAACTTGGGGTGCTCATTGGGGCCCAACTCAAGTATTGTAATCTAGAGCTTATATACATACACAAGCTCTCTTAAAGTTTCAATGTGGGACAACCCATTTCAAGGAAACCACATTTAACTCTTTAAATGTCCATTCTACGAACCCAAAATGAACGTCAAGCTCCTATTCACTCATAAATGGTTTTGACGAATCATCTTCACCATGTGACTTACCATGTAGCAAGGAACACGTTATCCTTTTGGACCCACCTCAAAAGACGTTTGGGACCCATTCAAAATTGGGCTCAAAGTTGGCCCAAAATAAGCCTATAAAAACCATTATTTCCAACAAATACTATATATAAGAAGAGGGAGGAGCATTTGATAACCTTTAAGAGTAGGTCAGTTAAGAGCCAAATAGATTGCTTCTTAGTGAGAAAAGTTGGCCGCCTAAAATGCAATGATTGTAAGGTGATTCCTAGAGAGAGCCTAGCCTCTCAACATAAGATTTTGGTACTAGATTTATGTTTTAAAGGGCAATACCAAGCTAGGAAGGATAGTGGGCGTCGTAAGACAAGATGATGGGACCTAAACGTGAATAAACTAGAAATATTTAAGAATAGAATGGATAAGGAAGGTACTTGGGACTTGGAAGATGATGCTAACACTATGTGGAACTCGATGGCCAACTGTATGAGGAGAATCTCAAGGGAAGTGCTTGGAGAGCCGAAAAGGATGGGACCCAGCTCTAGGGAAACTTGGTGGTGGAGGGAAAAGGTTCAAGCGGTAGTTAAGGGAAAAAAAATAAAAAATAAAAAAGAGTGCTTTAAAAAGTAGCAGAAGAATAGAACTGAGGAAAACCTTAAGAGCTATAGATTGGCTAATAAGGAGGTCAAAAAAGTGGTGAGAGATGCCAAGTTGAAAGCTTATGATGACCTATACAGTAGACTAGATAGTAAGGAGGGATAAAAGAGGGTATACAAACTTGCTAAGATACGGGAGAGGAAAACAAGAGATTTTAATCAAGTTAAGTGCATCAAGAGTGAGAATTCTAAGGTATTGGTGAAGGATGAAGAGATTAAGAAAAGATGGAAGAACTATTTTGAGAAACTATTAAATGAGGAACATGGAGATACGACAATAAGGGAGGAAATAGCCAGTAATACGATAAACCAAGACTATAGGTTTTATCGTAGTATAAGGAACTTTGAAGTGGAGATTGTACTTAAGAAGATGAAATCAAATAAGGCTTTAGGACCCGATGATATCCATATTGAAGCTTGGAAGTGTTTGGGTAAAAAGGGGGTTGCTTGGTTGACTAGGTTGTTTAGCAAAATTTAAGAACATGCCAGATGAGTGGAGGAAGAGTATTTTAGTGCCAATCTATAAGAATAAAGGAGATGTCTAGAATTGCAACAACTATAGAGGAATTAAGCTAATGTGTCATATAATGAAAGTGTGGAAGAATGTGATGGAACGCCAATACGAGATATAATAGAGGTGTCAAAGAATCAATTTGGGTTTATGCTTGACAGGTCAACAATGGAAGCAATTTATCTTTTAAGGAGAGTAATAGAAAAGCATAGAGAAAAGAAAAGAGATATTCATATGGTGTTTATTGATCTTAAGAAAACATATGATAAAGTGCCCCGAGATATAATATAGTGGGTGTTAGAGAAGAAGGGGGTAACAAAAAGTTACATTGATGTGATTAGAGACATGTATGAAGGGGTGGTGACCACTATTAGATCGTCTGCTGGAGAGACAAATGAATTTTCTATCACTGTAGGGTTATATCAAGGATATATCTTAAGTCCTTATCTTTTTGCTTTGGTTGTGGATGAGTTGACGAGAAATATTCAGGATGACGTGCCATGGTGTATGCTTTTTGTAAACGATATTGTGCTAGTAGATGAGACTAGAGAAGGAGTTAACACAAAGTTGGAGATTTGGAGAAAAGCTCTTGAATCTAAAGGATTCTGGATAAGCAGAACTAAGATAGAGTACATGGACTGTAAATTTAGTAACAATAACAATGAAAGCAGAGGACAAGTGAAGATTGAGAACCAAGAACTACATAAGAGTGAACATTTTTGTTATTTAGGGTCAATTATCACAATTGCGGGGGAGATTGATGCGAATGTGGCCCATAGGATTAAGGCGGGATGGTGTAAGTAGAGAAGTGCGTCTGGGGTACTGTGCGATAAACGAATACCCACTAGACTAAAAGGCAAGTTCTATAGAACGGCTATTAGACCAGCGATGTTGTATGGGACGGAGTGTTAGGCAACCAAGAAACAACATGTAGATAAGATGAGTGTGGCTGAAATGAGGATGCTCAGATGGATATATGGCAAGCTAAATACGACAGAATTAGGAATGAGTGTATTCGGGAATGCGTAGGAGTAGCACCGATAGAAGATAAGTTGAGAGAGAATCGATTGAGATGGTTTGATCACATTCAACGGAGACCAATAGAGGCTATAATGAAAAGATGCAATACTGTAACGATAGATGGGAGTGTTAGAAGACGGGGTAAGCCTAGATTAATATTGGCTAGCGTTGTAAATAAAGATATGGATCTACTTAATTTGACTAACGAAATGACCTTTGATAAAAGTAAAAGTAACTAATTTGAGGTTGATGCTCTAACATACTAAAACATGACATTGACTAGGGGTGTTCACAGTTCGATTGCGGTTGGGAAACTTCCAATCCATCATCCGTCAGTCGCATTGAAAAAAATTAATCTACATCTGTTTGCCGGATTGGCAGATGCAGATTGAGCGGATTGACAGATAGATGTGAATGTGTTGGCGATTTAAACTTTTATAGATTTTGAATGTAATACAACTTATCAACATTTTTTTTTTTTTTTTGGGATAACTATCAAACTCAACATAATCAAAAGATTATCAAGTAAATTATCAAATACCAATAATAAATACATATAAGAAAATCATACATTATTAAAACTATTTCATTACTGTTTTTTTATTCAAAAACTATTTAATTTGATTTTTTTTTAAATGACAAAATTAAATCTTATATTTTCCACACAAATTTCAAATATTAATACTTGTCATTTGATAAAAGAATTTCCAAATTGAAAACAAATTGAAAAACACTAGAATATCCAAACTCTTTTTCAATTAAAAAAATAAACAAAATATCTAAACAAATTGAAAATACAAAGTCTTCCAAATTATTAGGGATGCTAGCGGTTTGGCGGCTCCGTTGCAGTGAAAGGAACTTTAAATCTGCCATCTATCTAAAACTAAGTGGATTAGAAAAAATCAATCTATAACCATTTGTTTGTCATCACACACATCCGTCCAAATGCGGCGAATCGGTTCGGTTCGGTCGGTTTGAACGGATCAAAATATCTGCTAAACACCCCTAACATTGACACAATTCAAATAGTACAATCTGTTATATTATGATATTTATAGATTTAATTATCACAAATATCACAACTCAATCCTGAAAGTCATAATTATAAAAAATAAAAATAAAAAAAAGAAAAAAAGAAAGAAAGGTTATAACTAAACACGAAAAAGATATAACCAAATACCTCTTGGGTCAAAATAATATCATAATAAATCTTAACTATTATAATAATCAGACTTCCGCTAAAAATAATATAAGATTTATTAATTTGTGTAGCAACCTCTAAAACGGAAACGGAAGGCCCATTACCACATAGTGGAGCAGGAAGACGATCACGGCCCACTATAAAATGTATAAGTAGTGTGTTCTGACCCAAACATAGTTTTAGTTGCGAGGGAGTTTTGTATTAGGGCACAGACCAGTTAGAGTTGTTGTCGCGTTATTGAACGGAGTTGGTAACACAGCGATGATGCTTTCTGGGGATATTCCGCCTAATCAATCGATATACATAAAGAATCTCAACGAGAAGGTCAAGAAAGAAGGTAAATTTGCTTATCTTGATTGCCCTATGTTTTGCTTTGTCTATTTTGAGAGGTGAAATTTTGTGTACTGAATGCCACTACTTATCAGAATTTTTCTGACCAACAAAACGCGTGTTTGAGGTTTTCGTCAGAATCAAATTGGTTGAGTATGGTTAAAGTGATTGAAAACCCACTGAAGAAAGGGACTTGTTAAATTAGGTTGTCAAGTTGGCTTAAAGATTCCATTTTGCTAGCTTAAGACTGAGTTTGGATTGTGGATTGTGGATTTGAGTAGGGATTTGTGGCAGGAAAGGAAAAATAAATAAATAGAAAATTGATCCAAACACAATCTAAATATTTTGAGATTTCTAATCACTTTTCATGAGGTGTTCTTGGATGTTAATTACTAGATAATTTTGTGAAAAGGCTAGGATTATGTTGGTTCTGTCTTAATATGTGCTTGTTTGAGTGGGCCCTTTTTTTTTTTTCTTTTTTTTTCTTTTTTTTAAATTTTGGATGCTGGTGGGGGGCATGGAGGGGTTTGGCGTGCTTAGATTGAATGAACTCAGCATACAACATACATCATGATTATTTTCCACTTTTTTTTTGTCCTTCCTCGTTTTCCCCTTGTCTTTTTCCATGTGAAGCTTCCTGATTTCTTAAGTACCTCAGAAATAGCAGTGCTTTGATTTGGTTGATCTCAATCTTGAATATGGAGTAATTCTTAAAGGTACATAACTTGGGCTAATCAATAGGATTAACTAGGAGTAGGTAACTTTAGGGATGCTCTGAAATGATAACTAGTTTAGGTTGTAACTTGTAAGTATAATATTATGATATCTGTCCATATCTTTGTATGAGTCCATTTTTTTCCATCATGTTTTTGGAGTTGCAATTGGCTTCTTTGAAGATTGATGTTACCTAGACTTCATGGCAATTCCTTCAAACATGTGGTGGGAAAAATATTATGCTGATACTTTTTTTTTTCCATATATGAGAGATAACCAAACCGAACCAAGCCTGGGTTAAGGAGGAGGGTTGTGTGTTAGGTAGCCGACAGCCAACACGTAAAAAAGCAGCTCGGAACCCTTATTTAGGGGACGAGATAGGCCTAAATTAACGTTAGCTAGCGTTGTAAATAGAGATATGGATCTACTTAATTTGACTAATGAAATGGCCTTTGATAGGGCCGTGTGGAGAAGAAGGATTCATATAGCCGATCCCATTTGATGGGACTTAAGACTAGGCTTGGTTTGGTTTGGTTTAGTTTGGTTTGGTATGAGAGATAACCAAACCGAACCAAGCCTTTAAGTCCCATCAAATAGGATCGATTACATGAATCCTTCTTCTTCACTCGACTCTATCAACAACCATTTGGTTAGTCGAATTAAGGAGATTCATATGTTTATTTACTACATTAGCCCACGTTAATCTAGGTCTACTCCTTCCCCTAACACTTCCATCTACCGTCACTGTATCGCTTCTTTTCACTACTGCCTCTGTTGGTCTCTGTTGTATATGACCAAACCATTTCAATCTATTCTCTCTCAACTTATCTTTTATCGGAACTACTCCTACCCATTCACGATTATGCTCATTCCTAACTCTGTTTTTTCTAGTCTTGCCACACATCTACCTTAGCATCTTTATCTCAGCAACACTCATCTTATCTGCATGTTATTTCTTAGTTGCCCAACATTCCGTCACATACAATATCGCTGGTCTAATATATATATATAAAGAACTAAGGGATGAAGATAGACAAATAGGAGTTGAGGATAAGAAATAAGGAAAAGCATGGAGATGTAACAGAGAAGAAGAAAAAGAAAAAAGGAAGTGTGTGTGTGTGTGTGTGTGTGTGTGTGTGTGTGAGAGAGAGAGAGAGAGAGAGAGAGAGATTCTTCAATTTTAGTCATATCCATGACCCTTTTTTTTCCTCCAAGAAGCCATTTTATAGACCTTATAAAACCCTAATTACAAGTAATTACCATGTAAAACTACCTTACCCATTATAGTAACAAGTTAGGCCCCAAAATTTCTCCCCACAAACCCTAAACATATGCAAAATGTTGATTTTGCACCAACTTGGTTGTTTCCAAAATATGCAGTTTATGCCTTTTATGTTGTTAGACATTATTCATTCTTCTAAAGAAATAAATTTTATCAAAGTAAGTTTCTCACGTGAAGTCCTTAAAGAAGGGTCCGCCATTTTAATAATTTGCCAGCCTGAAATTAAAAAATTTATTAAATTCCCTTACAAAATCCTCTTACTTCTCTCTTTTGAATTTGAACAAACAGGGGAAACAAAGAATGGAATAGACTCATCATTACCAACAACTAGAAAAAATGATAGTATATCTACCATTTAAACAAAAATTATATGTGATCAATTTTCTATTAATATACTTTGTGAATATTAATGGTATCGTTTTTATTTTCTATTTTCTGTTTTATTTTTCAAAAAATGTAAAAAACTTGTTTGGGTAAACTACTTTAGAAAATAGTTTTTTGGGAAAAATTCTGAGAACTCTTTTTAGGAAACACCAAGAAGTTTTTGTTTTTGAATTTTCAAAAATTGTTCTCTCATAAAAAATTATAGGAAAACTTTGGGGTTTTTTTGGTCCTCTCATTTTGTCATCTTTCTCACTTTCAATTATTTTTCCCAGAACAAAAAATAAGTAAATTTTTTTTTTTATTAATGTGCTTGTTTTACAATTTATTTTTTCATGGCAACTGACTTCACATTTGCTATCAATTTTTATGTGTTTAAACAGCACACCTGCAAACATTTATGCTGTTTATGTCTTGTTCCAGAAATGGATGATTGTAACAATCTTTTGCACAGTCAGTTGGCATATCTTCTTGTATCTTACATAGCTTGATAGTATTTTTAGTGTCCACAAATAAGTTTATTTGTGTATGCTTTGTATCTTAAATGTCTACTTAATTTGAAATTAATGCTATATTAGCTTTTTTCTGTTATGCAGAGTTGAAGAGATCTCTTTATGCCTTGTTCTCACAATATGGTAGAATTTTGGATATTGTTGCCTTGAAAACTGCCAAGCTTCGTGGACAGGCATGGGTTGTGTTTAGTGAAGTGACAGCTGCCAGTAATGCAGTTCGACAGATGCAAAACTTTCCATTTTACGATAAACCTATGGTACATCTAAATAACACATTTTTTTTATGGTTACAGTTCTAAACTTTCCATTATCTAATAAATTGTTTCTTATTTTATGTTTTAAAATCTCAATTGATTGGACCTTCAACCTTGAAAGTAAAAATATGGATTGCCATGAGCACACTAGAGGAGTGGTTCTTATGAAATTTGCAAACCTTACATTGTTGTTTCTCCCAGAGTCTATTATTTATTTTCTTTTTCCCACTCTAATCACCCCATGCTCTTTCATTTACTTAATGTTACCACCTTTCGTGTGTCCATGGATAGTTACAAACACCTCCAAGTAAATGGAGTAACTTAGAAGAGAGAATGGTCAGACCAAGGTGGATAATTAGCTTCTTGATGCTTGTGCCTCACTTCTAGGCATCACATATACTGTTGCATTAATCGAAATCTAGAAACTCTTGATCTGATGAAATGCTGCTGGCAATGTGGTCTATTTTATTTTCCCACAACAAATTATTCCCACAAATTTTGACTTTGCTTTAGTACTATGTGTATTATTTGGTTCTGATCAATAACTTATGTTTTCTATTTTTCCTTCTAAAATCTTGTATGCTATGTGTAATTTGACTATGTTAGTATGTGATTTGATGCAGCGTATACAATATGCAAAAACTAAGTCAGATTGTGTCGCTAAAGCAGATGGTAGCTTTGTCCCAAGAGACAAGAAAAAGAAGCAAGAGGAAAAAGGTGAGGATATTTTTCTCTCTTTTTTTCTTTTTTTTCTTGCTGTTTTTAGTTTTATGTTTACATTTTGTTAAACTTTGAACTTGGAGACGTGGCATTGGAGTATACAAAGGTTATGTTTCTTTGAGTAGGTTTTATGGAGCAAAAATATTAATGGCCTTGGATGAACAAGTGGTTTACCATGTGGTCATAAAATACTGTCAAAATGAACTCAAATTAGAATATGAATAGGTGGTTATGATGTGAGATGAATGGGCAATACCTTCCAGTAAGAAAAAGTGGCAACACCTATCCACTGAAAGTTAAAAGGAGAGAGTTACATAGAGAATAATTTTCATATCTTTTCTGGAGAACAGTATGTTGTAGATGACAACTATCCAACAAATCTTCTGTGACATATTAATACCTTGAAATTTGACTAAGTATTGAAGCATTAACAAAGTGATTTAATTAGAAATTCTACCTTAATGTCTGAGTTTCCATTGTTCGACTGGTTAACCTATATAATGAATTGGCTACTTTGTATCCAGCTGAAAGGAGGAGACGTGCTGAAGATTCACAGCAATCCGCCACTGCTAATGGTACAAGAGCTGACAGAAATGGAGGCCCAACTGTAAGTTCACTGCATTTGGATTTGTGCTGTTGAATTGCCTCTCTCTCTCTCTCTCTCTCTCTCACACACACACACGCACGCACGCACGCGTGCTCATGCACACGCAATTTGTCAGGATTGTCAATTGGAGGCTAGGGGAAGAGAACAGGTTTTTAGTTTTCTTTGACAAAATTGGAAATAGGGGTTGTTGCTTGGTTGAATGGTGGAAGTTTGGTCTCAGAAACATGAGTAGGCAGTTTGAGTTTTAGGGTATCCACAAATAGTGCAGGATTTTATATCTGCGCCTAATCTACCCCTACCAGCAATTGATTTTTACTTTTTGTATTCCTTTACTTTGGAGGGGGCACATGAAGTCACTTGAATGTGGATTAGATTTCCTGGAAACAGTTTGACATGGTTTTGTGAATTGCTATGTGTTTTTTTTATGGGTAATATAGGGGAATCATAGATCCACATTTATTCACATTTATCCCTTGTGCTAGGTCTTTCCTTTTTTTTCCTTAGTTGTATATACTTTTTAAAGAATATATTGGAGCAATGTAATTTGGATAAACTGCTGGCGTGTGTTGTGTATGTGTAGGCTTCCTTCGGAAAGCCAGGTGCACAAGAAGCTGCTACAGCCCCAAACAACATACTTTTTATACAGAATTTACCACACGAGACGACAAGTATGATGCTGCAAGTGCTGTTCCAACAATACCCTGGTTTCAAGGAAGTCCGAATGATAGAAGCAAAACCAGGTATTGCCTTTGTAGAGTTTGAGGATGATGTGCAGTCATCAGTTGCCATGCAGGCCCTTCAGGGCTTCAAAATCACTCCCCAGAATCCCATGGCCGTTACTTATGCCAAGAAGTAAACTAACCTATTCATTGTGTGCGTCTTTCCCCTCTTTTTTTTGGGTGGTTTTGTATTGCTGAGGAATTGTAACATTTGAAGAGTTTTACGTATTAAAAATGATGCTTGTATGTTCGCTGATGTTCTTTCTAGTTTTGCGTTTCTAACTTCTTGTGTAAGCTATTAAAAATTGTTTTTGTTTTGGATCAAAACTGGTGAAGGTTATTGCCATCACTAAGCTTAATCTAGTGGAATATTACTTTTTCTTTTTTTAATATAATTTAAAATTAATGTTTGACAAATAATTAAGAAATAAGGGGAAAAGAATATAAAATTAGAAAGACTTTTATTTGCTTTCTAAATTATATATAGATTGTTCGTTCAAATTTTTTTTTTATATGTAGATTGCGTGGTCTACGACTGAACAGGGTGCATTTGAAAGTGTATGTTTTGAGGTGTTATTGCTTACAACGTGCAGATTCCAGATTGGACTAGTCTTCTTTTAACTTTATTATTATTATATTAGGGTAAATTACCCTGACATCCTTTGATCTAATTATATTTTATGACTTGACGTTTTGAAAATTATATATTACTCTTGTAATTAATAGTCTCATTTTTATAAGTTTCTGTTTATATGAAAGGCAATAACTCTTAGTAAAAAAATAAAGAAAATTATATTAAAAATAAATAAAATAAAGCAAAGTAAACGGAAAAAAAAACAGAGGAAATAAAGTAAAAAAAGAGAGAATGTATAAGTTTAATATTTTCATTCTGTCTAAATAATTACAATGACAAGGGTTAGTATAATTTCTTAAACGTCAGGGGTGATATGTATTAAATACAAATCTTAGGAGATATAGTGTAATTTACCTATTATATTATAAGGTAGTTATCATTTTTTGTTAAGGGTGGGGCTTCTCTCCACTCTCTCTAGTTTATATAGTGAATTGGAGTATACTGTTGGGTTCGTGGGGTTTATCATGGGTCCTGTTTCAATAATTCGAACCATTCAACGTATAGAGTTTGTCAAGTATTTTATGCCTACAAAAAATTACGTTGATCGGATCGAAACACATTTTAGTCAATGGTAAATATAATTTTAAAAATAAATTATTAACAAAAATGTGTTTTGATCAAGGGATTACTGATATTCAATCAACATAATTTTTTGTAAGTATAAAGTATTCAACGAGTTCTACATATTGAACGGTTCAAATTATCAAAAAAAGATCTATAGTGGGCTCCACGGGCCCATCAGTACGCCTTAGCCCATATAGAAGCCTCGCCCTTTCGTCAAATCAAAATTGAGCATGTTTAATTTGGGCTTATATTAGATTTTAGAATTAGAAATCATTCTTTCACGTTATAGTTTGCTAATAATGTCGAGGCTCGGATTGAAAGTAATCATATATATGCAAGGCAAATTATACATTTACCCCTTAATTATGGTCACTATCAGTCTATTTCTTTAACTAAAATTTGTTTAATCTTTTTATTTATTTTAGTGGTTGTTTGGCATGTGCTAAAATAGCACACATTACCTATTTAGGTCACAATCATCTTATTTAAGTCACATCACCTTTCTACCACATCACTTTAAACCCAACTCATATTTCACATTTTTTTGTAAAAAGTTAAAAAGTATGGATTGGGTTTGAGATGATCTAAACAAATGCACTTTTTAACTTTTTATAAAATATGGGTTAGGTGTGGTTAGGTTTGAAGTGATGTGATAGAGAGGTGATGTGACTTAAATAGGACAGTGACTTTTTGACTTTTTAACTTTTTTAGGTTATGACAAACAAACAAACAACCCACCCCTTAGTCTCAACTTTTTTTGTTAACTTTTTACTAACATTCTTTATAAAAAGATAACGAAAGAATAACTCAAACTGTACATATATAAATGTCACTTTTATTGAGAAAAGGGTAAAACCAGCATATCTATTAATAAGAAAATAGAACAAGGATTACAAGCCAACACTATTCAATAGACAATCACACGTAACAAACAAAAATAAAACCAAATGAGATAGGCAACCAACAAAGCCCAAAAACAAGCCCCCAGCTCCTGGATCAGATTGCTCGGCGTTGAGGTGGTCTAAAAAGATTGGGGTCGTTGAAGCAGGCTTCAATTCTCAACTCTTTCTTACGTTTCCCAGCAGTAAGGCCCCAGCGCAATTCTTTTGAACGTGTGCTACGAGATCTAGGAGCCCAACTTGATCTGCCAAGTCTCGGAACCTTAACTTTTCCAATTCTAGAGAAATGGACAAAGTTGGTTGCATCAGACTTCAAGCTATCCATTCTTGGAGCTCTGATTCGTTTAGAACCTCCTACATGAAAAACCATAATGGAATCAAATAAAGGATTATGAAGCAAAGGTGAGTCAAGTCCTGGTGGTGGTAGTTGCTCTTTATAATCTTGAGAAGAGGAAAAGACTAAATTGGTGGCGAAACTTCATCTAAAACGAGTAAAACGGGTGTTGGCATCTGAACTTTAGGAAATGAAGCCTTCTCATCCTCAACCTCAATTTGCATATCTGGGTTGGACAGCCCTTGTGGCTGGAGTTCAACAATCGACAAACTTGGTCGGTATAGAAAGTGAAAAGAACCAACTGACTGTAGATTTTGCCGCAATGTACGATTGAGGAGAAAATTCTTGCCAAGACGCACCTTGTAGCGACGCTGAATCTCCCTTTTGAAAGTACCACCATACACCTACCCCCTCAAAACTGACGTCCTCATGATTTGTTAATATAGCCTACCGTAGGCTTGCTCTCACCACCCTCATCTGTCCCACTATCACAACAATCTGACCTAGACGAACGGATGGACCACTCGGGCCAAAAACAACACTAAATAGAAAGGAGTCAAACATGTCGCGACCCACCATTGGTGGGATGTCTAGTGGTCCAACTTCATCATCCATACCCACGGAACCCTTTCAATGTGGCAAAGCTGAACCACAAACAAACTAAAAATCCTCATCATCCATAATATCCTTAATGAGAGCAATCTTCAATGGGTTCAAATGTGGGAATTTATCAAATGGCAAAGAGCTTTTCAACTCATCTTGCCTATCTTCCTTCTCCATAATAATACCTTTACCTTTCTTCTTCCAAGAAAGGCGATTTTTGGAGGCCCTTTTGGGTTTGAGAAGAAACCCCTTCTTCAATATGAGGAGCAAAATAATCACTATAAAAACACCAAAAAACGTAATGGCAGAGGAGTGAAGAAACAAAACGAACCAGACAAACCCACCAAAAACCAAGAAAGAAATAACCAAAGGATCACCGAAAAGACACCACAAACACCTCCTAACCTAGTGCCAGAAAAGCACTTAACTCCAACACCAGGAAAAACAACCAAAACCAAAAAGAAAAAACGTAGAACCCCACAGA
Organism: Camellia japonica; assembly: GCA_030407325.1. Taxonomy (NCBI): domain Eukaryota; kingdom Viridiplantae; phylum Streptophyta; class Magnoliopsida; order Ericales; family Theaceae; genus Camellia; species Camellia japonica. Next base: position 7,009 of record JAPPVO010003434.1, on the reverse strand, counting down.
TCTGCAGATCTGCCAGAGAAATACCGTAGAAAGGCACTAGAAATCACCCCTAACGCCAGAAATTGCCTTTTTAAGAAGCTCCTAACCTCGCAAACCTGCCAGAAAAAAACTAAGAAATGGCAGAAAACAGACCCAGGTCGACAGAACAACCAGAGGAGATAATGAGTGAGTGAGTGGGGGGAGGGAAAAGTCAGTCAAAAATCGCCAGAGAGTAAAATTAAGATCAAAACTGGTTAAAGGCACAACCGGCAGAGAAATGACCTACAACAGGTCCCCCTTCCCTCAAAACAGCAAGATCGAATGATGAAAACAAGAAAAACCAATAGATTGATCCTCACAAGAGAGAGGCACCCTCTAATACCATAAATGTCACTTTTGTTATCAGAGTAAAATATAGTATATGTCACTTGTGTGTTTTTGCATATTAATAGAAGATTAAGATTGATGTATATATTTTACATGTCATTTTTCTATTCTCTTTTTATAATAAAATGTTAATAAAAGATTGAGAATGAAATAAGAAAATTAGGGTGCTAAATGCAATAAGTTTTAATTGAGAAGGGAAAGTGACAATAACTCATAGGTAAGGGGTAAAGTGTAATTTCACCCTATACAATATCAGAAAAATGTGCTCCGAGTACCACTTGAACCGAGTGATCACTTGAACTGAGTGATAGGTGTTAATATTTAATAAGTCTTAATCCAAGGGTTAGCTAGTGAGTGTAATTTGGAGTCATGTATAAATTCCCTTGGAAAGAATATTTTGTGTGACTTTTAAAATTGATCAAAATATGTATAAATTAATCTGGACATCTTATCATGAAAAAAAAAAAAAAAAAATTTATCCATAAGTCCTAGTTTCTGAAAAGTTGAACTATTTAGTTTTAAAAAATTTTTATGCTCCATTTAGTCCCATTTGCACATCAATTTAATGTTCGAAACATTAATCTGATATTCGAAATTTAATGTTCGAAACATTAATTTGATGTTTGAAACATTGTAATGAGACCTTTCAGTCTATAAAAAAACTTTTAGGACTAAACAGTGTATAAGTTATTAATTTGGGATTTATTAATGCATCCAAAAAAAAAAAAAAAAAAACTATATTTGAAGGGTCTTAAAGTCGTTTAAATATTTCATTGGGGGCATTGTTTTCACATCCATGGAGGGTGGGGTGAATGTGAGATATGACAATTTGGACAAAAGGAGAAGACTCAGAAGGAGAAGGGGGACGCACGCACTTTAAGAATTTCTCTGTCCTCTGTCCCATGTGTCGCCTGTCTGTCCCCCTTTGAGACTGCCACCCTTGCTTGGTCTTGGTCAGCCTTAGGGTGCCGTGTGATTCAGAATTTGCACGAGGAACACATTTTGTTGTAATTTAATTTTTTATTTATTTAACATTTAACATTTTGGAGAGAAAATTAAAAAAAAAAATCTTATATATTAAGTACACTTTAAAATTATTATTTTTTTTTTTAAATGTTGTTTTGGGAAGTTGGTAAAAAGTTAGTTTTTGGTTTGTTATCAAACTTTTTGGCTTTTTTGAAAGTGATTTGGGAAGTTGGTAAAAAACTGACTTTTTACTTTTTAGTTTAATATTTATTTATGGTGTCAAATCAAATTAAAATGACCAAAATACCCTTATCCAACATAAGAGATTTATTTTTTTATTTTTTTTTCATGGGCCCTAATTTATAATTTTACGGCTGCGTTTTTGGCACTTGCCAAATGGCTTTTCTGGCGTTTTTGACAGTCACATTTTTAGACATTTTGTCCAAAAACGTGACTTTTTACCATGTTCCCAAAATGACACATTCATTCTAATTTAAAAATCCCTTTCATTCTTAATTTTTCAAATCTTAGTTCATTAACACCACTATCTAATACGCTACCTCTATCACTACATTTGACTATCACTGTCACTGTTATTTTCTCATCTAACTCCTTCTTATCATAATTAAAAATTATTCACTTTACTTGGTTCGGATTTTTTAAAAATACTTTTTAAAAAATTATACTTTCTTATTTTCTATATTTTTTATTTTTTAAATATTTTAAGTAATTTTTAAAATTTTTAGACACATTTAATATAAATACACTTAAAAAGTATAATTTTCATGAAATTTTTTTTATAAAATTCACTAAATGTCAAAAAATACAAAAAAATAAAAATAAAAATTCAGTATATTTTTTGTATTTTGCATATTTATTATTTTTTTTGAAATATTTTTTCACAAATATTTTACTTTTTAGATACATCTAAGTAAGAGTAAAAAAATGCTTAAAATTTTAAAAATATTTACTAAAAACAAAAATAAAATATGAAAAACAAAAACTTAACTTTTAAAAACTGAAACCAAATACACAATTATTATTTTCCCTCATCAAATCTTTTAATTAAGATGATCATCCAAGAACTAATTTATTTATATATATATATATATATATGTGTGTATGTATATCTATATAATAAGGGAAGAAGATTTTTGAATTTATCCTAGAGACAATTGTTCTACTAGAACATTTGAATGGTTAAGATTCATTTCTACTTAAAGATGGATAGTAGAGACGATACCCTTCTTTTTCACTCTACCTCAACTTCCGACCATCCTGATCTGTCTCACCTCACTTCAAAGCACACCCACCCATTCTCTACAGAAGAGAGATCTACGCTAATCGAAGTCTCTCTCTAAAGTCTCTCTCTCTCTCTCTCTCTCTCTCTCTCTCTCTCTCTCTTTTTCAGCCTTACTTTACACACTCATCCTCTGCTGCCCAGATCGACTTCACTCTTCATCGCCTCAACGATGTGAAGCCACATAGAGAGTTCAAGACGACAAGAAAGTCTTGCTCACCACCTCTCCGTCGCAGTTGCACTGTTGGATCTAATGGAAGACCCTTAAATTGCACTGTCGTTTTCAAGTCTGTGTCTCTGTGTATAAAGTCTTGAATTTTTTTTTGAAATTTGTCAAATGATGTTTTATTGTGTGCAGAGGGTTTGAAGAGAACAATGATTATTTGTTTCCATACATTTTATACATTACCAAGATACGAATCACAATCTGCCGAACTCACAAGGTTGTTTCTCATTTTGATTATTTGTTTTTTGGGTTTTAATTTTTATTGATTGATTTAAAACAGATTATATATATAGATTTATAAGCTAAATTTTTTTTTATTAATAGTTAGTATAGAGTATGTGTGTTCAAATTGTGAGATGAGTTTTTATATTTGGTTAAACATTACCGGTTAGAGTTGAATTTTCTACTTTAAAAATGCAGATTGATGATCTCAAGCATTGCCCATTTGTTGAGGTAAAACAATGAAGAAGAAGAAGAAGAAAGAGGAGGACTCGAATGTATATATATCTAGGGGGCTCCTTCCTTCATCTATCTGCTCCTTCTTTATTCGATTTATTATATATATATATATATATGTATTTATTTGTACTGTTTTGAAAACAGAGGATGGTGAGGATGGTGAGGATGGTGGTAGAGAGAGAGAGAGAGGAGGTGGCGGTTTTGCTGGGATGATTTTTTGATAATTGGGTGGGTTTTTTTTTGATTAAATTAGTTATAAAAAAATAAAATAAATTAAAAATTAATAAAAAAAAATATCATATTTAAATCATAATCTTTTTTCTCATAAAAATTTTAAAAAACAACTCAAACAAATTTTTTAATCTATACTAAAATAACTAAAAAAATCAAAAAACTTTAAAATCAATTTAACTTTCTAAACGAAGCAAGGGGTTTGGCAAGATTAGCTATCGAGTCGATGACGGACGGTGAACCGGCAATACCTCGTATTGACATGTGTTTTCGTGAAAAAGTAAAAAAAAATACACTCACACATTCTTATATTCTAATCTCAACATTATATATATATTATATGAGATATGAATATATATTCTCTTCTCTTATACATATTTTTCTTCTATTCATAAAATTTATGTGTATATATTTTGTACAAAATAATACGACTCCCTAATACTAACATTTTTACCTTAAAACAAAACATTCAAAAAAAAATAAAAACATAGCATTGTTTTATGTTTGAATATAGTTTTTTATTATTTTATGTCAACAATTTTGAATTATTTTAAAAAGATGGTTAAAAATTAATTTTTAATATTTTTTAAAAATATAAAAAATATAATAAATAATATAATTTAAAATAAATTAAAAATTAAAAAATAATTTTTAATCACCTTTTCAAAATAGCCTGTCATATATTAGGGTAATTTCGCCCAAAATATCTTCCTTGAGGTAGTACCATAGTATCCCATTCTCATCTTCTACACCGGAAACTTTTGCGCCACCCTTTTTCTGTTTTCTGTTAAACCGAATCTTCAGAGCACTCTTTTCACATTCTTCGTCATCTTCATCTTCTTCTTCTTCTTCTTCTTCACCACATCAACTCTCAAACAAAACCCTAATTTCTGCTACATTCCCTTTCTTTCTTGGCATCCCCTAACCTGATAAATACATACATTTATATATATACACCAGAACATCCATGAAAGACCATAAGACCATGCAGAATCAGCAACAACAAGCTCTCTCCAACCCCTTTGAAACCCTAACTGAAGAAATCATATTCTTAATCCTCGACCACCTCAACGACGACCCACTCGACAAAAAATCCTTCTCACTAGTCCGCAAATCGTTCCACTCCATCGAATCTCGGCACCGCAAGACCCTGAAACCCCTTCGCACTGAGCTCCTCTTGAGGACACTGAATCGATACCCGTCTATAACTCATCTTGACCTCACTCGCTGTCCTCGAGTTGAGGACAATTTGCTTGTTTCTATATCGACTGTTTATAGATCGACTTTGGGATCTATCGACCTTTCGAGATCTAGATTTTTTACGAATGTCGGGTTGTCGAGTTTGGCTGCGAATTGCTCGGCTTTGGTTGAGATTGATTTGTCGAACGGGACGGAGTTGAGTGATTCGGCGGCGGCGGCGATTGCGGAGGCGAAGAACTTGGAGAGGTTGTGGTTGGCGAGGTGTAAATTGATATCGGATATAGGGATTGGGTGTATTGCTGTTGGGTGTAAGAAGCTGAGGTTGATCTGCTTGAAGTGGTGTTTGCGTGTTAGTGATTTGGGTGTGGGTTTGATTGCTATCAAGTGTAAGGAGATTCGTTGTTTAGATCTCTCTTATTTACCGGTAATTTTCCCTCTCTCCCGTGTTTGGTTGCTGAGGAAACAGAGGAAAATAAAATATAAAAGGAAAACTTTATGTTGTCTTGAAATCTTATATTTGTTATTTAGTTTTGTTTCATTTCCTACATTTTTCTGCAAAGTTTTGTCCTTTTCTACTTTTGTCAATGACGCTGGTAGTTTTCTGTTTGATTTGTTGGATTCACACCATAATGTAGAGGCCAAATTATTAATTTCAGCATTATGTTGTTTTGGGTTTTTTTTAATTTATTTTTGACAAACAATCTGTTGCAATCTGATTGGAGGTTTCACATGTCAAAGTCGATTTGTCTGTGAATTGTTTGGAGTGAAGTACAAATCGAAAATTGGGCTATTTTAGATGTTGAAATTGAAACATGGGATCCTTTAGATGAGTTGGGTAATGCCATCCTTGAAATTGATTGGTGTTGTCAGTTTTCTGTATGATTGATAGTCAGATCAAGTTATGTCTGCAGCTTATATTAGATTTCTATGTCTAATTTAGGATGATCAAGTTATAAATTATGTTGCATTTTCCAATTTTTGGTAAATTGTTGATGAGATGGAATCACAAAAACAGTAAAGAAAAAAACAAAGGAACATATTCTTAACCTGTTTCTTCAATGTTATTCGATCATTGATGGGTAGGTCATGTTTGGGTAGGTGACAGTTGGCTCATCAATAAAAAAAATGGGCCCTGGAAAACCAACAGTAATTTTTATTTTTATTTTCTTGTAATTCCACTGGTGGCAAAAAAAGAACTAAGTAAATTTTTTTGTTATTTAGTTTTTCAATTTAAGCTATCTAATGCATGCCTTTACTTCAATATGGATTTGACTAATTGAGTGCTAAACTTAAATGTTACGGTTACATTAGCAACATGTGCATAATTGAATAATACAATAGGGACATCCAAAAGACCAGTGCATGTTCATTCGATCATAGTTTCCAGGTTCCGTAGAAGTAAATAAAATTATAAATCAAATTGATGAGTTGAGGTATAGATATCTTATTGATATAAATCAATCAATTTGTTTCTCTATTTGTATGGGGAAATCTATTAAGTTTTATCTCCCTGTTGATTTATTATGTCAATAATTATCTTAGTTGCTAACCATAAACATATTAAATCTGACAATCAGAGCAAGTTCTGTTTACTTATTGTTCTGGCAAGTGTACTCTTGGGAACTTGTCAAACTGAAAGTTTCCTGTTTACACCTGCAGATCACAGAGAAGTGTCTTCCACCTATTATGCAGTTACAATATCTCCAAGAATTGGTTCTCATGGGATGCCCTGGTATTGATGATGAGGTCCTTGCAACCCTAAAGCAAGGTTGCAAGTCGCTAGAGGTACTTCTTTTCCTTTTTGTGAAAATGAATAAGACCCCAATTGTTGTGGTGGCTTCTAATGAAGTGCTTTTGAGTTAAAAGATTTGCGGAGACGAGATTGTTGTAAAGTGTTTTGGTACTGCTTGGTTGGTAAACTTGATAAGGACTTCTTTATCATCTTTTATGTTGAAGAGCCATAGTTACTTCTTTGTTTGAAAGTGCTTTTAGTAAATAAATAAACTCTAGCACATCAAACTGCTTTAAAGATGTTAGATGTAGCCAAACACACCTTAAATCATTTCAAGAGCCGCATAAGCATTTTCAAACTAAACACATCCCATTGCCCAACGGGGCCAAGCTAAAAATACACCTCTGTCTTTCTCTATCTCACATGCACACATGCATTTGCAGGGGATGTACATCAAATAAACATTTTATACTACTATGGTTACTCCAATCAATAGAAGTTGGCAATAGTTTCTGAGTTTCTTTTACTA